>APFE031755385.1:91173-219380 GCA_000404065.3 Pinus taeda | reverse complement strand
GTGCTTAACTGTGGAGTTTTCCCCACAATCAAGCCCACTTAGCTTGCTACCCCATT
This sequence comes from Pinus taeda, assembly GCA_000404065.3. Taxonomy (NCBI): domain Eukaryota; kingdom Viridiplantae; phylum Streptophyta; class Pinopsida; order Pinales; family Pinaceae; genus Pinus; species Pinus taeda. The sequence continues at coordinate 219,324 of APFE031755385.1, read as the reverse complement.
TGCAAAACCTTAGCAAGTATTGTGCCTCATGAACCATTCAAGTAGAGATCTCTTCAATCTTTTTTTGAATTTAAGTATAGGGGGTTTACGCAGTGCATTATATTAGATATCATTTTTGGGATTCAACTGCGTTAAGTAAGTCATTCACGTATGACCATTTCCTTTTGATTTCTTTGGCCTTGTTTTGATTTAGTTTCCTTTTTGTGAATGAAAGTGCATTTTTGTTTGTCTTGAAATTTGCTTTTAGTGTTTGGACGAAAATGAGCATTAGTAACTTATATTCTATCTAAACATCTTAAGTGGCTAATTAGAATTGATAAACAAGTTACTTTCATTTCTTTGATTTAGATTCGTCTTAAGTTTTGCATCAGCATGTAATCATTACATTAGGATAAATTTGTGCATCTTTTAGGACATTCATAGTTTTGTTAATTTTTGTAAGTGTGAAGCTTGAGTAAAAGAAAAGAAAAGAAAATTTTATTACTTTCTTAGAAGTTCCTCATAACCTAGTAGAAATTTCTTTCATCGAAGAACAAAACGAGTGCATTTGCATATAGTTTGATTTTTATTAATTTCTTTTGCGTCAAAAACACCACAAGTTTCATCTCCACTTATCCCTTGACTTAAGAACAACCCATTTAAAAACAAACGCTAATTAAAATACACAAGAACTTTTTTATAGTTGTCAATTTAGACACACCAACAAGTTTTAGGATATTTTAGGGCCTTGGATTAGGCGTGTGGAGAGAAACTCTCCAAGGCCATTTAAATTGTCAAACATAGGAATCTGAATAGTGAGTGCAAATCCAATAGCATTAGGAAGACCAAGAAAGCTTCGGATCTGGGAGTTAAGCACGAGTGTTTTCAAAGATAAGGAAGAGAGATACCCCCTCTCCTACTTTCCGGATCTTACTTCAAGACTGTTCCGCCTGGCTTTTGACACGAGTTGGTAATCTTAGTTGCTTCTCCTAGGGATCTACACAGGTGGCTGCGGAGGGGAATCCCGTGGCACCTGAGGTCGATGTTGTATCACTCTCAATAGTACTACTAGAGGGCACCCTTGTGAAGCTTGGGGGCTTGCACCGACGCAGGTTGTTGTTAGGAGGTCAGCGTAACTTCCTATGTTACCTTCGTTGGTAAGACTAGGCCGTCATTATTCCAGACTATCTTCGGAAGGCCCCTTACTTCACTTTCTTGTATTTTGATGTCCAGTCCTCATCACCCAGAGTGGAAATACTTGAAAGTTGTTTGACTGGCTGAAATTTTTTAGGGACTTTTTAGTGTGTGCTCTGTGCTCTTAGTTGGCCTAGCTTTCATTTTTTTCTTGAGTCTTTAATTAGATCTTAGTAAAAAAAATTCAAAGTGGCTGACCGATCGCCTAGACGGTCTCAAAGACTTCGTGGTCTTTCACCACCAAGTTTAGAGCCTTCTCCTAGAAGGCGCAGAGGTAATATTGCCAGTGGGTTTCAACCTGTGGCGGCTGACGCATCGGGGATTGATCCTCCCGTTGGGAGCATTAGTGCTTAGGATAGGCCTGGTACTTCCACAGAACTAGAGAGGAACACTCCAGTTCTTTCTCGAGTTCTCTTTCAATCGGAAGATAACATAAAGGTAGAAGAACTCCTAGAGTCATTAGCGGCTCCGAATTCTCCTCTACCTTCTAACCATCTAGACTTATTACAATACGTTGGGACTCCGACGCATAGACCATCAAGTCCAGGTCACATTACGCACTTATCTTCGATGACCACCACTAGAAGCATGGCTTCTACCACAAGTGCTACAACCATGTAGACTCCAACATTAGTACAAGGGGGAGGAACTATTTCCATCCCCTCTGCATCTTTATTTGGGTCTTTTGCTAGCACATCCTTAGTTGGGTCTACCTCCATTCCTTCTACAAGTGGAAATTCCCAAGCCAATGCATTTAGTTCTGGATTCTTCCTGTTTGGCACCCATTCACAGGGTATTCTGTCAGTGCCATTTAGTGCCTCCACATCCATGATGGGTGGTTCAGCTTCATTTCAGGGTTTTCCTTTTGGAGGTGGTCATATACCACATTCCAACCCGACGAGAAGATCTATGCCTTTTCCTTCTACAGGACAAGGCATCAATCCCTTTCAAGGTTGGACTAACCTTGCGGTTAGTGGCATAGGAACTGGGAATCCATTTTTCGGCCAATAAGGGAATAGGTCATACTCCACAATTAGTTCTTTCAAAGTATTCCTCCCTTAGCTTCTACTTAGAATCCTTATCAAGGGTTATCAACTCCTTATAATCCTTTAGGAAGGAGCTTTGCTGGTTATGGAGGTTTTTCGGCCGAAGTTGGTCAAACTCTGAGTTTTACTGGATCACAAGGTTCGCCTTTTAATTCAACTGGTTCTGCTAGTTACTTCAGGCAGCCTGGTGGCTTTCAAAATCCAGGCCAATCTTTTCAGAACTTTGTGAACCCCGCCCAGTTTGGGTGGAATCCCCAGGGTCCTCCTAGGCTTCCTTTTCTGGCAACTTTGAATTTGCTAGATCTCACTAAATTAACAAACGATCCAATCAAATACAATCTGGCCTGGCCTCCGGTCCTAACCAAACTCCCTTTGGACATTCCAAAGTTCGAGGGGAAGGGCGGTGAAGACCCGAGCGACCATGTAACCACATTCCATTTGTGGTGCTCATCAAACTCCCTTATCGATGACTCGATTAGGTTAAGACTTTTTCAATGCACCTTAACCAGTAATGCAGCCAAGTGGTATATAGAGTTGCCGGGGGGTAGCTTTACATGTTTTGCTGGCTTGGCTAATATTTTCCTAAATCATTTCTAGTTGCCTGTCCGTTATGATACCGAAACTGAACTTCTGGCCAATTTTCGTCAGGATACGGCAACTCACTTTTCTGATCATATTCAGGAATGGAGACGAAGAAAGAGGCTCATTAAAGCCAAAATTCCTCTGGAATACCCTCTCGAATGGTTTTTGAAATCCTTACAACCTGAAATCTCTAAGGATGTCTTTTTGTCCAGAGTCTATTCTGAGGAGCAAGCTATTTTTAGAGCCCAACAGTTAGAATTGATTTATTCTCATTCTGGGATTCTACAAAAAATCTTGCCAAATGCTCCTTGGACTAAGGTTGATATAGCCAATTCAAAGCCAATTCCCCATGCGGATGGTATCATTGGATCTGTAGACACAAATGCAGTCAACTTGTTGAGCCAATTGCAGTAGTTGTCTTTACAAACTGCTCCTAACAATCAGGTCACAACGTTTAACCGTTTGTCTTCTCAACCCTCTTCTGTTAATGTCGTCCAATCTTCCAACCCCAAAGGAAATCAAAATTCCAATGGGAAAAAGAAAGGACGAGGTAAGAAAAAGAGGAAAGATGGCAAGACTGACACAAATAAATTTGGCAATATGCTGCTGCTGGTGGAAATGAGTCTAAAAATAAAGTCAAGTTTCCATGCAAGCTATGTAGTGGAGACCATTTAACTCATCTTTGCCCAAAGATTCAAGATGCTCAGCGCTTGTTAGGGCAGCAAGGGACTTCTAACTCTCAAGCTGTGTTAACTAACCCTTTTCCCCAAGGGTAGCAAATGCTTGCTGGCACGAGTTCAAATCCTGGTACCTCTGCAGGGGACAACCAGGAAGGGGAGAAATCATCAAATGTTTTCATGATGGGTTATAATGTTCATGTGGCCACTCGGTCACGTGATTACGGTGAAACTGAATCATCCAAGGACAAAACTGCTCCCGGAAATACCCACCTTCATATTGAGCGACCCCCTATCAAGACTATACCACGGATACCGAAAGGTTCCACTAAACATGCGACTATCGATCCTAATGCTAGGGCCGCCCAGAATTACTCCATTGTTGAGGATCTAGCTCAGAGTCCATGTGTTATGTCCGCTTCAGAGGTTCTCTATTCGTGTCTAGCTCAACGAAGTGCTTTGCTTTCAGCGATAGGGGAAATTGATCCAAAAAACTCTTTAGTGCTCACTTTCGACATGCTTAATGTCAAAAAGCGACTCCCTCATCACATGTCTTTTCAAATAAAGTCCTCATACCAAAAAATTAACATTTTTCATACCGTTATTGATGAAGGAGCTTCCATGTGCGTCATGTTGATGTCATGCTAGAAGGCCATTGGATCACTTTCGGTTGTTCCTTCACCTACCCTCCTGACTGCATTTGATGGGTATTCTCATAAGCCGCATGGGATTATCCCAGCCTTTCCCATATGTGTTGGGGGGGAAGTTGTCAATACCAAAGTAGAAGTCATTGATGATAACCTAGACTACAATCTCCTCTTAGGAAGGAACTGGGTATATGAAATGGATGCTGTTGTTTTGAATCTGTTTCGTGTCATTTGCTTTCCTCATAAGGGGAAAATCATCAGGGTTGATCAATTGGATTACTCCAGTTGATCCTCGAGCAACTTCAGATTCTACTGTTCCATTAGTGGATAACCCTCGTCTGCCTACTAAGAATCTAGGAGTTGGGATGTATTCTTCATTGATGGGTACATTTGATTTTCCCTCTCCTATCGCTAGAATTAATGTCATTTCATCATCCAAGGAGTCTTCACACGAAGAGTTCTTTCGAACTCATTATTTTTCAGACCCTTGGACCTTGCCTTCACCTACGACCACATTAGCTAAAGAACAAGTTGGTGGAATGGCATTTCCTATGTCTGCAGCAGAGCTTATTTATCAATCTATCATCAACTCTGTAGACAACCATTCTACTCCTTTCTCTGAACAGGAGCTAGATGGTGATGTGGACCCGGCTTGGACCCTTGATTCTACCTTTGCTATGGACTGCTTAGAAATGGTTTTACTATCCGAGGAAGTAATCCTAGAAGTAATGATGGGTGTAGATCGACCTTGGGAAGACTTACACCATCGTTCGTACTTTCTTCCTCCACTGCAGGAAGTAGAATCTAGGTTCTCCGAGCTCTTTACTAGTGATGTTTGTACGGTATCAAACCCTTTGGCTCCAGCACACTTTTGTGCCGAAGGTAATATGTCGGTGATTTCAAAAATGATATCTATAAACATCTCTAGGAACCCTAACATGATCGAGAATCTCTTCATCAGAGCCGAATGTTCCCTTGAAGAAATTCAAATTTACACCGACCTTTTAAAGGAGTTTCGAGATGTATTCGCTTGGTCTTATGAAGAAATTCCTGGCATTGATCCATCCATAGTTCAACATGAGATCAAGACGTATGAAAACGCCAAGCCGATTCATCAGAAGCTTCAGCCGGTTAATCCTAGGAAAGCAGCAGCCATTAAAGCTGAAGTAGAGAAGCTGCTTAAGGCGAGTTTTATATACCTTGTTCCTCTTACAGATTGGGTTTCTAATCCAGTCCCTGTGGATAAAAAGCAAGGAACAATCCGAGTATGCATTGACTTTAGGGACCTAAACAAAGCTTGTCTGAAACACAATTACCCCACGCCATTTATTAATCATATTATTGATGAGTTTGCGAGTAATGAGATTTTCTCCTTCATGGATGGTTTTTCCGGATATAATTAGATCTCTATCCATCCTGAAGATCAGCATAAGACAAATTTTATATGTCCCTGGGGTACCTTTGCATGCAGAAAAATGCCTTTTGGTCTCAAAAATGCTGGAACTACCTTCCAGTGGGCCATGTCATATGCTTTCCACGACATTAAACATATCATCGAAGCATACTTGAACGATCTAGCTGCTCGTTCTCGAAAGAAAACTGATCATCCTAATCACCTTCGATTGGTTTTTTAGCGATGTCGATTTTAAAAAATCCAGTTGAATCCCAATAAGTGCGTTTTCACGGTTACATCTAGTCGGTTATTAGGGTTCATTGTGTCAAATGAAGGGATTCGACTTGATCCCTTCAAGGTAGAGGCAATAATTTAGTTGCCTCCCCCGTCCTCAATTCGATAACTTCAAAGTCTTCAAGGGAAGGCTAATTTCTTAAGAGGGTTTATAGTGAATTATGCTGAGATCACTAAAGGGTTTATGCATTTGCTACAGAAAGGAGTTCCATGTGTATGGGACGACTTTTCGCAGCGGTTGTTTGATGCCTTGAAAAAAGCATTAGTCTTTACCCTGCTTTTGAGTCCACCGAATTATGGTAGGGATTTCATTTTATATCTCGTTGCTGCAGAATCAACCATAGGTATGGTTCTCGTTCAGGAAGACGATGCTCTCATGGAGCATGTGATTTATTGTTTGAGCCGAGGATTGATAGGTCCTGAACTTCGCTATTCTCCCGTTGAGAAGTTGGCTTCGATAGCTGTCCAGCGGCTCCACCATTATATCTTGCTACGCAAAACTTTTGTCTTAGCAGCGGTCAATCCATTCCAAGTTGTCCTCAGTAGGTGAGTGATTGGGGGCAAATATAATCGATGGATAGTCATTTTACAAGAATTCGATCTCGAGTTCTTGTCCGCCAAGTCTAAGAAATCTATGGTTTTTGCGAAGTTAATTTCTGAGCTGCATTCTAGAGAGGATACTGTTTACGAGGAAAGTTTTCCCGATGAACATTTATTCCTCATCTCTTCACTCAACCCTTGGTACAGAGATATCATTGTCTATCTCCATACTTCGAAGTTTCCCTATACTTTCTCTAAGGTTGAACGTCGAAAATAACGTCACCTGGCCAAGAACTATGTCATCATTGGTGATACGTTATATTGTCGAGGGGTTGATTCAATCCTCTGGCATTGTTTAATCCTAGAGGAAGCAGAGTCAGTGCTCAATGATTGCCACAATGGAGCTTGTGGTGGTCATCTTTCAAGGCTTGCTATAGCCCAGCGTATCTTGCGTGCCAACTATTTTTCGTCTTCGCTCTTCAAAGATTGTGTTGAAGCAGTCAAACGTTGTCACCCCTATCAAGTTTATACTCGGAAGATGTGTGCACATCCAACTCCTCTCTTTCATGTTGTCATTGTCAGTGCTTTTACTAAGTGGGGTATTGATTTTACAACTTGTAATCCGCCTTCAGCAGCGAATCACAAGTACATTATCGTGGTTGTCGACTACTTCACGAAGTGGGCTGAGGGCATGCCCACTTATAAAAACAATAGTGAAACAACAGCATTGTTCCTTTTTAATCAAATTATCTCAAGGTTCGGTATCCCGAGAGAGATTGTCACTGACCATGGCAGTCATTTCCAGAACCAACTAATGTTCAAATTGGCTCTTAAATTAGGTTTCCGGCAGGAACACTCATCTCCATATTATCCTCAGGCTAATGGACAGGTCGAGGCAGTGAACAAAACCCTTAAGACAATCCTACAAAGGACGATCAACAAAAATCGGTCCAATTGGCATCTTATGTTGTATCCAACTCTTTGGGCATATTGAAGCTCCGTAAAGACTGCTACAGGTTTTACACCTTTTCAGTTAGTTTATGGGATGGAATCGATCTTTCTTGTTGAATGTGAAATTCCATCTCTTATGTTAGCTATTGAGCTCCTTCCAGAGACCTCTAGTCTCGAAGAGCACCTCCTTCATTTGGAACATATCGATGAGCAGCGTCGAGATACCGCCACAATCAATGAGGCTCATAAGAAAAAGGTAAAACTCAGTATGATAAAGTTGTCTGTCCTCGAGTCTTTTCTGAAGGTGACCTTGTCATGGTATATGACCAAGATAAGGATGCCTTGGGGGCAGGCAAGTTCAAGCCTATGCGGTACGGTCCCTTTATAATTAAACGAGTTTTAGAAAAAGGGGCGTATGAGTTAATCGATTTTGAAGGAAACAAATTGGCAGAGCCCTAAAACAGGCTCTACCTCAATAACTACATTGCTTAAGTAGCAGCTAGGCAATGGCTTCTTTGTACATTTTGTATGTTTGTACATATCTCATCGGGAGTTTTTGATATCGACACTTTTTGGTCTGCTGTGGCAGGTGTTGATGGATGAATCGGTCTATTTTGGATTCGCTGATGGTGCTAGTCGGCACACTCGGAACCTCGCTTTCGCAGCTTGGGTAATCTACTATCCAACTGGTCAGTTGATAGTGTCAAGGGGAGTATGCATTGGTCTCGCTTCAAATAATATGGTTGAGTATACTGCAGTCATTAACTTACTATCCGAAGCAATTTCTTATGAAATCAATTCGTTGGTAGTCTATCTTGATTCACAATTGAATAACATTTATCGAGTAAGGGATCCATGTTTATATCGCCAGTATTTAAGAGTGAGGTTGTTGCAAAGATCATTTACTTACATTAATTATTTGCACATTCCAAGATCTCATAATTGGTTCGTTGATTCTATCGCTAATCAAGTTTTAGATTGTCACATCATTCATTCATCACAATAAAGTCAAGCATCAAAAAGTCAAAACTGTATATATATAAAAAATATCCTGAGTGTGCATAAGTGTGTCCAAAATAATATACAAAAATTGGGACTCAAATGCCCATAATCATGTCCAGTACATCTATTGCCCTGGCTCAGGATGAGTGGCTAAGTATGTGACTACTGCTTTGGTCATATGCCTAAGAGTGCGAACCCAGTCTCGTGGCATGCCAACCACATGATGTTGCATGTCTATAGGGAGATCCTTTACAGTCTCCATTGGTACTCGGTGAGTTAGTCTCACCAAGTGCCGTTGAACTGTGTGTAGAAGTCACTCTGTGTCTGCAACCGCCTCTTCAACACCTCGGTCGCGACATCCATGCCGTGGGAACCCATCTGGTCGTACTGGCCCAATATCTGGAACATGATCATCATATTAGTCATTTGAATCCTCTCAAAAATATTTTTCAAAATTCATTATTATATTTGGAAATTCATAAAAAAAATCATAAAAATCATAAAATTAAAAACATTTGTTACCTACATCACCCCATGTTGCAGTTGGTGGTAAAGCTAGATCAGGGTCTCTTCAGAAGTCCATCCCAGCATAGGGTAGTCATCTACAGCAATGATCTGCTGCTCCCACCAAGAGAAGAAGTCATCGTCGAAAGCAGTTCGTGGAACATCCCCGCCTCCTAGTCGTTTCATCAAGTCAACCCACCTGCCCATTCGTGGATCTCGTGGGCTGCTGATCGAAACTAATACTCTAGGACGGAGTGTTGGGACCCTTTCAAAGAAGAAGAGCGCAAAATGTTTCCATACCCGAAGTTTTTGGTCTGCCCCTTCTTGATAGAAGTAAGCTGGCTCTTCAGGTTGGCAAGAAGAGGAGTACACCAATCAAAAATTGTGGTGAGACAAACTACTGCCAAGCTCATGGCTAACTGTGAAGCCTGGTGTAAGGAAGCTGATTCGTTCACTCTAGCTATAGTGAACAGGATGATCCTCAATGATAAACTCTCCACATGCTCGATTGGAATTTGACTTCCAATCTTTTCTGGATGACCCGGGCAATATATATCAACGTAGTCCTCGATAGAGAGACTGCCTCATGATCTGCCTGTGGAATGTACTACCTCTCCCCTCCGGGAAAGGCCTGTGATGAAATAAATATCCTCAACCTCTATCTTGAGTGGCATTTGATCAATCATAAATGAGTCATCCTCAATGCTCCAGTAGTGAATGAGTATTTCGAGCAGGCGAGTGTTTGCTTTCATGTTTGGCATTTTAAATAACTTTAGCAAACCGCTCCTCTTAAGGCATCCAGGGCATTAGGATCGTTCATGACCTCATCATCCACTAAAGCATGCTCTCTTTCTCTCCAAGTGACTGGCATCCTGAAGAAAAAACAAATTTGGATTGTTAGATTTTTGTTTGAAGTTTTTGCGGCATATACGCGGGTCCGTTTCATACACAGTCACGTCTAGGGCCTGCTTATATGTGGGTTGCATATAGCCAACCCGCGTATATGCCGCGACAAATTTTTTGACAATAATTCAACAGTGAAACTTGAATTAAAAATTCTAAAACCAATGACAATTGAATGCAAGATAAGTTTAATGGTTACCTGGTGATTTTGGGAAGATTTGAACGGTCAAATTTGGTGTATGGCAATGTTTGCTCCTTTTGCTACATTTCTTTTCTCTCAAATCAAATGGTGATAATGGTGAGTCGAAAAACTATTTTATAAGCTTTAAAAATGTAAAAAAAAAATCAAAACTTGATTTTGTTTTGTCTCATGTAACTTTTAACTTGGGAGATTGGAATGTCGAGAATGGTTTGATTTTCAGGACATTTTTGAAGCTTTTTTTTACAATTTTGAGACGATTCCGTTACTGTTGGCCCATCATGGCAGGTATCGTTTTCTCACTGGCATATAGGTTAGGGAAGCCATTTTTTCTGTTGCATTATGCATACTAGCCTCCATTTGTCGATACACTTGCCATAGGGTCGATCCCATCGTGTTATGGTTCATAAACCACCTTCACTCACCGATTTTTAAATCATGACACAATGGTAGAGCCATCATTTTCATGGGCATCATAGTTAGCACCTCACTTGTTGAAAAATGTGCAACAAGAAATGCTAAATTTAGAATGTGCTAAAAATAAACCTACTAAAAATAGCATGTCCAAAAATAGCAGTTTGGTCATTGGCGGGTGAGAGGTGAAACTACTAAAAATTGAAAGTTCTAAAAATAACATTTATGGGTCCCTTCCTATTTTTAGCAGTCCTTGGTCTAACTATAGGAAGTAAAAACGAATTTGGTCTTAAGAGAAGTTTAAAATATTAATTAATTAGTCTCCATGAGTTAATTAATTATGGAAAATTAAACTTGAAGTCTTTGTGAAATCATGCAATTATTTTCTCCCTTGATTTAGGAATTTATCCCTTGATTAAAGGAGATAAGGTTCAGTTCTATAATGAGAGAATGCAACAAGAAATGTTAAATTTAGAATGTGCTAAAAAAATACCTACTAAAAATAGAATGTACAAAAATAGCAGTTTGGCCAGTGAGGTCATTGGCCACATTGGGTGAGAGGTGAAACTGCTAAAAATAGAAAGTTCTAAAAATAGCATTTCTGGGTCCCTTCCTATTTATAGCAGTCCCTAGTCTATCTATAGGAAGTAAAATTAATTTTGATCTTAATAGCAATTGGAAATATTAATTAATTAATTTAGTTGAATTAATTAGTTAAGGAAATTTGAATTTGAAGTCTTTGTGAGCATGCACATGGGTTGTCCCACTGACTAAGGAATTTATCCTTAATTTCCTCCACTGATTGAGGGAATAAGTATGAGTTCTATAATGAGAGAATCAGTTGACTTAGTTTTAACTAGTCAATTCCAATTAAATTATTTTAACAAGTTGTTAAGATAATAAAATATAGTTTGTTAATGTTTGCATGCATGTGACAACTATTATTTTAGATAACTAAGGATTCGCTCATGGATAACTTTTGCATGTTAGTTATGTCAGAGACCCAGTTGAGATTAGAAGTGGGACATTGTACTATCAGATGCTTGAATATTTATAGTAAGTATTCCTTGCGTGGAGAAGGATCTATTATAGGACATTGGAGGACTTGTGGCCTATATATTGAGGCCTAGGTAGTCCATGATTTTCATCTTCTGATTGAAGATCATCAGAGTACAGAGAGAGCAGGATAGCTATTGAGCTGATTATTTTTGTACAAGAAGAGGATTTCCACTTGATTGATAATACATGGTTGGGTTTTTATGTTGGTGTTTTCCCCTGGATATATCTTGTGTTACGTGTGATTATTTCTCTTGATCAGTTATGCATGTTTCTACTTAATGTTGCTCATGAATTCGATTATGCTTCCACTTAATTTTTTGTAGAAGTAGAACAAGTATTATGCTTTAGGACATTCCATATATCGGTTTGTTCTACAGGTGAAATTTCTACATGGTATCAGAGCTAGCTGATTTGTAGAAAAAATCTACAAAATTCTACATCACTGACATTTGTTGCCCATGCTGCTTCGATTTCAGTAGGCTCGGGAGTCCTCTATAGTCCCGCCATGACTTATGCGATGAAGACTCATTCCTCTTTGCTTCTTTGCTTTGTTCTGGCCATATACCCTAGAGACTCCTTTGTGTTGAGTTGTACTACTGCATTGCATTTTGACCGTTTGCACCTTTTGGCCTTAAGTCGGCTTCACTTGGACTCGTGTTTAAGCCAACTTTTGACCATGATGATTGCAAAATCAAACTTGCATTCCCTTGACTTCTACAACTTAACACACCTTGACCCGTGGAAGGAACACACCTTTGAGTGTCTTTGACCAGTTTTCACCTCCCTACATTGAGCATAGGATTGTTCCAATCCCAGGAACTAGATCATCTGTTTCATCGACACTTGTTCTTTCCACTGTACTATAGCATTCTTTTATTCTTTTTCCAGCTTAAAGAAAAAGACAAAAAAATTATATATTCCAAAAAGAGTCGGAACGGGACAATATTTCCACTTATTGTTGGCAGCTAAAGTCAGTCGTATCGCCCTTGAACAAAGCACTCAAAACAAAGTCTCCTCCGTTAGGGCGGGATTTAGTTTGACTTAGGTACACCTTAACCTTGTTATTGAGTCAGTTCTCCCTCGATTGGTTATCTCTTCCAATCATATGGAGGGTTCGTTCATGCCTCCAACATGACGAACTTATATAGAGTCAACATATGCTGCCATATAATCACATTGGGTCGTGCTTTTGTTCAAGGGAAGTTAGCATAAGTCAGCCTCTCTGCGGTGTCTCTTGACTCATTTTTCAGTTGGCCATCCCTGGTTGTCAGTGTTTTGTCTATCATCACATCAGTTGTATTGGTCCTTTACTCGTGTCGGTTTCAGAAGGTCTCCATTGACTTCTTGCTGGCGGGTCTTGTCCTTATCGACAACGACATCTTGCTCTGAGGACAGGTCTAGAGCCATACCCTGTCCCTATTTTCATTATTGATAGGTCACCTTGTGCTCAGCATCGATCAGTATCATGGGTCTTTGACTGAGTGGTTTCCCTTGTGTTCGACATCAGCTTACACTATCACACATTTGGATTCGTGCAGTACCTTGGTTTCCATTTGACTCTATTGGTGGATACCTCGCCTCTGTGTCAGCTTTCATTATTGGTTGGTTAAGAGGGTTTCTGTGGTGCATTAGCCACATCTTGTGTACGCCAAAAATGTGCTTCGGTCGGGTTACTACATCTTTTTCGTATGATTCCTTCCACATTATTGGCCTATGGGTTACACTCTCGCTAGATTGATGAAGGATGCCTTAATGCCTTCATTCTAGCAAATCTTTCCTTATCGACTACGATTCATTGCTCTGGGGCAAAGATTTAGAGTCCATTTGGCAGTACCTTGGGGTTTGTAGTCATTAATGGCAGATCCTTCGCTATCGACAGTGGGAAACCATCATTATCTCCTGATTGATAGATTCTTACAGGTGTTCGATTCCAGCTCATCTATTCACACTTGTTAGATTGTACTGGGTACCTTGACGCTCATTATCATTATCGGTGAGTGGCTTCGCGTTTGTTAATGCTATACATCAATGACTGGTAATCAACCGATTTCTCACATGGTCGACTTAAGAGCATTTATTCCCATGGTGTAGAAATGTACCACGGCGGTCGGTGAAGACCTCAGGTTGCATCAGCATTCATTGGTTCACTTGACAGTTGCTCTTGTTGCTGCTAGTTGATACCACTCCACCTTATATGTTGCAGTCATTCATGGCGACATTCTATATGCTGGCACCTGAGTTTGCAGTGTAGTACCATCTTACTCCATCATGTTCATTTGGTACTTTTGGGATCAGTCTTGGATATCAGTGATCCGTTTCATCCTTCAGCATCATTGACATTCTTATATGTGATATTCAGACATGTACTTGTTCGATCATGATTAGATGATCCATTACGTATTTTCCATTTTTTATACTTGTATACTTAGTGGATCCACTTGTACTTGATATACGGACATGTTTTACTTTCTCTAAGCATGGGTATGCCCGCCTTAGATAGTGTTTCTTTCTGATCTCCTTTTGTGGCTTGGCAGGCTGAACTCTGGTGAAGTCCTTCTCAGTGTTTGACAGGTTTCCTTTCCATGCACTTACTTAATACATTTCGGCCATCATGTACCCCTTCTAACCTCATATATTAGGGGGCTTCTGTTATAGCTCCAATTCTCACTTTTGATGTTTGTGATGCTGCACTCATGGCTGAGGGAAACCCCTCCTTCCATACCTGGTCCAAATACTTAAAAAACAGCGTTTTACTCCCTATACCCGACATTGCCCTGAGCTAAACACGTGTGTACACAGGTCTATGTATACCCAACCCGTGTATATGTCTTAAAACACTTAGAAAAATTAAATCTCCTTAATTTCAGGTCGAGATCACGGGTTTTACCTGTTGATTACCTATTAGTGCCTGTGGCCTAACTGTTCCCAATGAATTCCCAATTAAAAAACTACTTTGGGAGAAGTATAAAGAGGCTTCAATGGGAAGGCCTAATGGAGGAGAGAATAGAGAGAAAAATCACTCTGCTGAGGTTATCCCTAATCAGGTTTGAAGATCCTTGTGCTTCCAGCACTTCCCCCGTTACAGGAAACCCTTGTTTCCTTGGATTATGATTTCTCTCCATTGGTTGAGATATACTTGAGTGAGCCATGGAAGGAGTTTGTTGAAGGCTTGAGATTGGACGAATCCAGAGGACGGTTCCGCTTGGAGCCTGCAAAAGGAAGACTCGAGCAAAATCATTCCTTACTGTATTTTAGTTATCTATAATAAAAGAAACACTTGTCTTGTTCCTGATATTAATCTTCTTCATGCTTATGAGATCAATTTTATGATTTACATATGAATGGTTGTTTCAATTGTATAACTAACTACCTTTCAATATGCTATGAAGTTGATTTTCTTATGATGCTTGGTCCATGTATTGTTATGCTTCCTTGCATTGATTGCCTTGCAGGTTGAAGGATCGAAAGGAACTCTGAGAGGGTTTGGACCCTAACTGGATCTACCCAAATGAAGGACCCCCAAGTGCACCTCTCTTTGCATAGTTTGTTTATATTAGTATCATGGTTGTATGGGATGCTTGTTTTTCTTTGTAGATAACCCCCGCTCTGCTAGGGTATTGACCCAAGACCCTAGGGGACCTTTTGTCCCTAAACACCATGTTGGTGAAGGCATCATTCACGAATAGCATAATCAAGTGAACCAACAAACATGAAAGATATAACAATGAAGACAAACACACTCTAAGTTTAAATGCGTCCACAGAAAAGGAAAAAGTGAAAGTGCATGGCATGCACTCTGTGGACTTGCCATAGTGTGTTGCTACATTGCGTGTAGATGTTAAGCATATCCTTTCTCTTGACTGTGACATGCAAGCAAACATGAGAAACATAGAAAACTTTTGTCACGCAAGTGTGCTTACTGTGTAAGATTCCTCCAATATATGAGCGATGGGATCATTTGATTCAAGTGAAGGAATCAAAATCTCTGCGTTGGATTGATATTCAATGCATACAAATGAGTGATGAGGAGCCTTGGATGTTTCAACAATTTCCTGATCGGAAGTGAAACCAACCTCAAAACAGCGAGGGCTTGACATAACCATCAGCTCGGGCTGAAGTTCCTCAATAGCTTGCATGGCTTCGACTTCATCGACAGATAGATCATCATAAACATGTGGCTTTGAAATATCAATTGATCCGAAAATGAGATCTTAGACAATTATTAAGGTATTACAGACTCGTGCATGGATTTGCCTATGTTACTTTGTGCAATGGATCAATAAGATTGTGAAATACATAGACAATGAAGCAATTAAAGAACATAATAGACAAACACATATAAACATAGCAAGTTTAATAAGGAGTTCACCCAACACTCCTGGGCTACATCTCCTGGTCCAACTTTCAGTGGTGACCTCTCTATTATGTCTTCAAAAACAGAGTTTTACAACAGTGAGCTCAAATTGAGCCTCACGCAACAGATATAAACAATAACGCTTTACTTGGATCCCCCAAGTCTCTTTTTAGTACACAGGCTCTCCTCACTGACTCTCTGTTGCTCTGTCTCAACACTGCCTCCAATACTACCTGTCTTTGTTTCTGTCAGTTTGTGGCTTTAAAGCTGATCTGCGTTGTCTATTCATTTCTCCTTCTCATGTTGTCTAGCTTCCCAGCCTTTGTCCGCTCAGATCCCCCTCTGAGCACTAGCAATCATTACTAAATGCTTTCAGGGATGGTGGCCACCTGTTCTCTAACAAAATGGGTCATCTGGCCTTTGAAATCCTCAAAAACAACATTCTCTGTGTTCATAGAAAAATACACTCAAAACTGTGAAAAAAAGCCAAACTTCCATTTATCAGATTTGAAATGTTATCAATTCCCCCTCATAACTCCTATTGGTCCCGCCTTTTAATCACATCGCATCTCCACCGTTGATCTGGGAGATCTAGATCCAATGGTTGTGGTTCATTTCGGGCGAGTCTTTTGTACGGGAGTTAGCCGCCCGATAAGGGTGGTTTTCTCTCTCCTTAGCCTGGACACGTGGCAGCCAGTGTATGGGATCGGGCGGAGCCCGGCCCAAACCACTTATTGCCTTTGGCCTGCCCAAAATTCTGCTTGTATCGTGATGTCCCTTTTATATTTAAAATACATTAAAATATGAAATCTTACTCATATCGGAATTGAAACAATACATATTTGCATTAACAAACCCTTTCGGGTCTAGTTCATCGCATCAACGCATTTTCTTTTATTTAACGAAAAATGTGATTTACATTGAAAAAGCCCTTTTTTCTGGACTTGAAAATATATCAAATATTGTTTATAATTTTATCGAGTCTAACTATCGCATTCATAGTTATTATTGTCCCTACTCCTTCGCATAGCTTCGATGCGATATTGCGATGTGATTGATTGCAACTGCATATTGCACATACCCCGGGCCATTTGGTTAGCGCTCCACTGTAATCGCCGATCATGACATCACAATTCAACTTGGGCCGTCAATCAAGCTCCTCGTTGAACCCGCTGATTACTATACCATTTCCATGTGGTCTCCATCGATAGCCTCCCTTTGCCACTGCCAATTGCGATTTGCCAATCGAATCTGGACCGTTGATCAGCCAGATCCAACGACTCCAATACAAAGTTGTTTTAAGCCTCCGATAAGCCTGTTTTCACTGTTTTCTCCATGTTTTTGCCTCCCGATAGTGTAATCTAACTTTTTAACAGGTTCTTTTTTTGCTATAGTTTTGAATGTTTTAAGACTTAGAGGGTTTTCTAAGATCCATTTGGATCACGCCTTCCCTCTTAAAAGGCTTTTGAACCACCAAAAGTTGGTTTTTAAGCATAAATCAAGTGACGATACAACTTCCTCACTTGCCCAATCTCTATCCATCTTGCACTGCTTGGTTTTGAACCTTTGAGTCCAATTCTGAGGTACTCAACATCCCCTCTGCACGTAGTTCTCACCTTCCTGTCCAGAATTGTATCTTCCTGCAACTCATTGAGATATTTAGGCAACAAATCATCAATAGAAGGTAACTAACTTTGCTCTTGGGATCTTCAATCAGTGAAGGTTCAAATAGTCTCAAGTTCTCTGCATTAACTACCAAATAGATGTGCATGTTAGCTAGAAAATCAAGACAAAAAGTGTTCTCACCAATTTTCTCAAGTATCTTGAAAGGCCCATACCTTATTGGCTTTAGCTTCTTTCCTTCACCTTGCATTCTGTCTTTGCTGATGTACAGCCAGACTTGATCACCAACTTGGAAGCCATGCTCAATTCGATGCTTATCATGCCTTGCCTTGTACTTGGCCTGGCTTTGTTCCAGCTGTTGTTGCACTGCCTGGTGAATTTCTTAGATCTTTTCAATGAACTTGGTTGCTTTGTCCACATCACTGTGTCCATCAATCGCTATGTCTTTCCCAAAGACAAAATCCAAGGGAGACTTTGGTGTAAAATGAAAACAAGTCTCAAAAGGAGATCTTTGTGTAGAAGAGTGTTTAACATGGTTGTAAGCATGTTGCACATAACATAAATGTTCATCCCAAAGCTTGGGATGTTTGCTGCAATAACCCCTGAGCAAGTGGATCATTGTCCTGTTGATCACCACTGTTTGGCCATCTGTTTGTGGATGAAAGGTTGTGCTCTTCTTTAGTCTGGTGTCCATTAATTCCCACAAACTTGACCAAAACTTCCCAACAAATCAGGAATCTCGATCAGATACTATGGAAGTGGGTAACCCAAAATGCACCTAGACATGCTGAAAGAACAACTTCGTTGTTTGTTCAGCTGTAATCTGCTTGTTACAAGGTATTAAAATACACATTTTGTTGAACCTGTCCACAATAACATATAAATAGGTCCCCAAACCCTTTCTAGATTTTGGCAATCCCCCAACAAAGTCCATGGAAACACTTTCCCAAGGACGAGAAGGAACTGGAAGTGGAGTGTATAAGCCTAATTTTCTATTGTTGGGCTTGCTTTTAGCACACATGGTACACCCTTTAATATATCTAGAAATTTTTTCATGCATTCTTGGCCAATAACAAAAACTTTGTTGCTGTGCAACTGTTTTATTTACACCAAAATGACCTGATATTATAGAAGTATGTGCTTCTCAGATTATGTTAACTCTCTCAGCTTGAGGAATGCATAACTTTCCCAAATGATACAAGAGTTGGTCCTTAACATGATAATCCAATTCTTCTACTTGTTTTCCATGACTTAAGGTTGCATATACATCTTCAAAATCGACATCTTGAGCATATTGTTCAATGTAGCTTTCATGCAATACTGAGTTATGCTTAAGTATAGTAGATGCATTTATGATTGGTCTAGATAACATATCTGCAACCTTATGTCTTTCTTATATCTGATGACAAGATGAAACTGTTGTAGAAAACCCATCCACCTATAGTGTCTTGATTGCTGCAATTTAGTTTGTGAGTATAAATATTGAAGTGGTTGATGATCAGTAAGTATAATTGTTCCTTTGCCCATTAGGTAATGCTTCCACTTTTTCACACTCTGTAATAATGCATACAATTCTTTATTATACGTGGGATAATTAACTACTACAGAATTAAATGTCTCAGAATAATAACATATGGGTTTACCATGTTCATCAACACTGCTCCCATGGCATAGTCACTGGCATCTATTTCAATCTCAAATGGTCTTTGAAAATCTGGCAATGCTAGTACTGGTGTTGTACTAATTTTTTCTTTCAAGGTGTCAAAGGTTTTTTGCTATTTTCCTCCCCATTGAAACACCTTGTTCAATCCTATTAAAGCATGTACACTGCAATCAAGGAGAAGTTAGCAATAAAATTTCTCCAATATTGTGTTGCTCCTAGGAAGCTCCTAACTTCTGTAGCAGATTTGGGTTTAGGCTAGTTCACAATGACTTCAACCTTAGAGGGATCTATCTTCAATTCACCATCCCCTACAACATGACCCAAATAATTCAAAGATGTTTTACCAAATTCACATTTTGATAATTTAACATAGAGATTTTCTCTTTTCAAAACATCTAGAATCTTCCTTACATGCTTTAAATGTTATTCCCATGTTTTACTGAAAGCAAGAATGTCATCTAAATATACAATTACAAAATCATCAATAAAAGGCCTGAGTACATCATTCATAACTCTCATGAAAGTGGTAGGAGCATTAGTTAAGCCAAAAGGCATAACTAGCCATTCATACAGCCCTTGCTTTGTTTTGAAAGCAGTCTTCCAGGCATCTTGTTTTGCTAATCTGACCTGATGGTAGCCACTACTCAAGTCCAACTTGGAAAAGTAAACAACTTCTTTCAACTGATCCAATAGATCATCTATGCGAGGAAGAGGATAACGATTCTTGATCGTTATTTTATTCAGTGCTCTGTAATCAATGCGCATCCTCCACGAACCATCTTTCTTTCTCACCAACATGATTGGAGATCTGCATGGCGATGTGCTTGGTCTTATGAACCCTTTGTCGAGGAGCTCCTGTACCTGCTTATTGATCTTTGCATTCTATAAAGCGAATAACCTGTACATTCCGATGTTAGGCAATGGAGCATCTTGCTGCAAATGAATATCATGTACAATTTCCCGTTTGGGTGGCAGACCTTTAGGTTCTTGAAATAGGATATCATATTCTGAAACAACTTTTTCTAAATTAGCTTTCTTAGCATCACAACCCTCAAATATATTGGTTTTATCATGGTTCTTTTCCTTTACAACCATTAGTAAAAATTGCTTGCATGAATTTACAATTCTTTTCATCTACCATGAGTTTATAAGAGTATAGTTATTTTTGAGTTTATGAGCTCTTACAATATATTCTATTCCATCTTTGGTGAGTTGATACTTATTTTCAGCTCTATAGAAAAAGACTTTTCCATCATACAAGAAAGGACTTCCTAAAACAATACCACATATATCCAAGGGAACTATAACTAACTCAACCTCATCTACAAATGCTGACCCAATAGCAAACCTAAGTTTACATGGTCTAGTCACTTGTAGCTTTGCTTTATCACATACCCAACCTAATGGATATGGTTTCTTGTGAGGTGTGTTTAGTAATCCCAACTTCTTTACAATTGCTTTAGAAATCAAGTTTACTTGTGATCCACTATCAAATAAAGTATCAATCTTTTGATGCTTGGGAATAACTCTAATATGAAAAAGCTCATGTATTTTCCTCTCATTTTCTTCATTATCAATAGTTTGTGTAGAATTACTAGTAGATGCTTCAAAAATTTTACCTATTATACCTATAGTTGTAACTGTTGTTTCATCACCTGAGTCTGACCCCAAATCTTTCTGAATAACAGCAGCAATCTTCTTCTTCTTTCCATCGAACTTCTTGGGTTTCAACTCCAGATGCAAAGACCAGCAATGTTCATCATCGTGTCCATCCTTCTTGCAATGCATGCATGAAGGTTTGCCTTTTTGTACAGCGTTTTCCTTCCTCTCTTTCCATTTTAGCTTCCTATTTTCCTTGTTCTTGCTTGCAGTGGGTTTTGATGATCCCCCAATCTCAGGGTTCACATTCTTGCCTCTAGCCTCTAGATGTGTAGCCTGAACAGATACCTCATCTATGCTAGTAGGGTTAAACATGAGAATGGTGTGCCTTAAATACTTATGCAGACCACCTATATACTTCAACAAAGTTTTAGGTGAGTCTAGAGAAATGCCTAGAATTAAATCTATTTTTCTAAATTCCTGGGTATAGCTTTGTACACTTTTCCCCTTTAATTGGCAAAGATTTTGCCAACTCATCATCGCTTGCTGCATATAAGCTAGTGGATAGAATTGTTTTTTAATGGTAGAAACAAATTCACTCCAGATAGAAAGAATTTTACCATGCTTCTTCAAACCAGCTTGTGTCCTACCTTCCCACCACACTAGGGCAGTTCCTCCAAGGCGAAGGTTGGCTAGCTTAATCTTTCTCCTTTCTGAATCAATGTGTTGCACCTTGCAATATACATCAATTTGTCTAATCCAATTATCTAGCTCTTCTGCATTTAATTCTCCATCATATATTGGCAAATCAAATTTTATATCTAATTTAATCAAAGATGTTTTCTTCTTTTTATTTTCAGTGCTAGAAGGAGGTGTTGATGGAGAGGCTCTTCCACTTTCCCTTTGCCTTCTGAATGGGCAGCTAGAAGAGGTTCCTCTACTCCTTTGCCTATTTGAGATGTTGAAGGGCTTTCCCCTCGACCTTTCTTAAATTATTGATACATCTCTTCTACCATGGCTCTCATGGTCATGAAACTGTCCATGAACTGAGAGTTTGATTCCAAGGGAATTTATTCTGCCATTTTCCTCCTAGGATAGACTCTTCCAATTTTTGGGTTAGCCTCAACTAGTTCTCCTTCTCCTAATTTGAGCTTTGACCTAGTTAGCATTCAACAATCCAATACAAGCTTGTCTAACCTTAGCAAACCTAAAGCTCTGATACCACTTGATCTGAAAATGAGATCTTAGACAATTATCAAGGTATTACACACTCATGTGCATGGATTTACCTATGTTACTTTGTGCAATGGATTGATAAGATTGCGAAATACATAGACAATGAAGCAGTTAAAGAACATAATAGACAAACACATATAAACACAGCAAGTTTAATAAGGAGTTCACCCAACACTCTTGGGCTACATCTCTTGGTCTAGCCTTCAGTGGTGACCTCTCTATTATGTCTTCAAAAACAGAGTTTTGCAACAGCGAGCTCAAATAAAGCCTTACACAACAGATACAAACAATAAGGCTTTACCGGGATCCCCCAAGTCTCTTTTGAGTACACAGACTCTCCTCACTGACTCTCTGTTGCTCTATCTCAGCATTGCCTCCAATACTGCCTGTCTTTGTTTCTATCAGTCTGTGGCTTTAAAGCAAATCTGCATTGTCTGTTCATTTCTCCTTCTCAGGTTCTCTGGCTTCTCGGCCTCTGTCCGGTCAGATCCCCCTCTGAGCATTAGCAATCATTGCTAAACGCTTTCAGGGATGGTGGCCACCTATTCTGTAACGGAATGGGTCATCAGGCCTTTGAGATCCCCAGAAACAGTGTTCTCTATGTTCATAGAAAAATACATTAAAAAATATGAAAAAGCGCCAAACTTTTGTTTATCAGATTTGAAATGTTATCAATTTCGCCTTATAACTCCTATCAGGTCCGCCTTTTAATCACATCACATCTCCATCGTTGATCTGGGAGATCTAGATCCAACGGCTATGGTTCATTTCGGGCAACTCTTTCGTATGGGGGTTAGCTGCCCGATAAGGGTGGTTTTCTCTCTCCTTAGACTGGACATGTGGCAACCAGTGTATGGGATCGGAAGGAGCCCAGCCCAAACCACTTACCACCTTTGGCCCGCCTAAAATCATGCTCGTATTGTGATGTCCCTTTTATATTTAAAATACATTAAAATATGAAATTCCACTCATATCAGACTTGAAACAATACATATTTGCATTAACGAACCCTTTCGGGTCCGGTTCATCGCATCAACGCATTTTATTTTGTTTTTTGTTTATTTAATGAAAATGTGATTTACATTGAAAAAGCCCTTTTTCTGGACTTGAAAATATATCAAATATCATTTATAATTTTATTGGGTTTGGCTATTGCAGTCATAGTTATTATTGGCCCCACTCCTTCGCATAGCTCTGATGTGATATTATGATGCGATTGATCGCAATCGCATATCACAATACCCCAGGCCGTTTGGTAAGCACTCCACTATAATCTCCGGTCGTGATATCGTGATTCAACTTGGGCCATCAATCTGCACACTTGATCAATGGTCCTCGTTGACCCCACTAATCATTGTCACATTTCCATGTGGTCTCCACCGATAGCCTCCCTTTGCCACTTCCGATTGCGATTTGTTGATCGGATCTGGACTGTTGATCGGCCAAATCCAACGGCTCCAATACAAAGTTGTTTTAAGCCTCCGATAATCCTGTTTTCACTATTTTCTCCATGTTTTTACCTCCCGATAGTAAATTTCGACTTTTTAACAGGTTCTTCTTTTGCGATAGTTTTGAATGTTTGAAGACTTAGAAGTTTTTCTATGATCCATTTGGATCATCAATAGCGATAGAATCAACATCATGATCAACAACTTGAGTAAATAAATCTCGACAGCTACGATAAGAAAAATCAATAAGTTCATCGACATTCTCATGATCAAATAAATCAAACAGAGGGGTAGATGAGAAGTGAGAGTGTTCACCCTCTGCGTTTTCGGAAAAAGCAGATGAAAAATTAAGTGGATTTTCAATGAAGAATTTGTCCTCTCCGATGTCGAATGATGGAATGACATCGAGTGTATTCTGTGAATGATTAGAAGTGGATGCATCCTTGGTTGGATTTACGTAAAATTAGAGATAGCAGAATCACCAAAGATGTCAGGAAAAAGTGGAGGAGGTGTAGACAGAAGGAGATCATCCTTCGTTGCGAGTTGATGTTCAGGTTACCAGTCATACTCATCGTAGACGACAGTGCAGGTTGGTTGCGCAACACCAACTCTTTCAGTGGCTTGATCCTCGTTCACAATAGGTGTAGAGTCAGGAATGCAAGAACACAAGATAGTACAATCCAGAGGATCAACAGAACACAAAAATGAAGGCTGAGGTAACAAATGCATGCGACAACCCATGGGCTTCCCAACCAATTCTGTGCAAAAATTGAGAGTAGTGATGATGGGAGGATGTGATAATTGAATAGACATGTGTGCATGCTCTCCCACATCACTATGAGGTGGTATAGATGTTTGATGAGGGGAAGGCAGACAGTCACTTGTGACAACAACTTTGTCCTCTTGTGATTGTGTAGCTCTATCACCGAAGTATGTTGAGCGGGGCTTGAACTTCAACTTCATTTTGGGATAGAATGATTTGTGAAGGAAATATTCAAATTTGTTCCAAAGATATTGGAACTTCATCTGGTTTTTCGAAGCGTCGAACTAACGTACATGGAAGTGCTGCCAAAAATCCATAAGTGATTCATGTGGAGTCTTCTGTTGTTTTAACAGTTTTTTGTCAAGAGGTTCAGGATAAAAAAAGATGGAAAGTAGATTAAATTAGATCACATAACTACTTAAATGAGTGTATGCAATTGTATGGTAGGTTACGGCACCATAGTTCTGGGGATTCACGAAGTGTGTGAAAGCAACATGTTGACCTCAACTTCATCGAACTCCTCTACATCCTCCACGAATGCAAGGAAGTCGTGTAAGTTCTCAGGCCAAGCCACCTTGCCTTCACCACCGTACGTGAATTCCGACAAGAGATCATAAAACTCCTTCGTGATGTTAAAGAGTTGTGCATTAGACAAACATCGTGGAGGGTGGAATCTAACGATACCACGATAGAATTGCAAAGCTTCAAAACAGGATGTGAGGAATCAGCTTATCATCTGGCCCTCCTTCTAGCACCAGAAATGTTGACAGTGCTGGACCCACCAACATGTCAGAGGATCTCCCCGTTAAGAAGTCCCAACTAGACCTCAGACCGTTGGTGTAGGAGTCCCAATAGTGGGTAGTATGGTATCGCCTTGACCGCGGTTGCGCGCAGAGGTAAGTAATATGTCCTTGTTGGTAGCAAGGGTGTGACCTTGCAGCAAGTCAAGGAAGGTGCATGGAAGGCTCTAACACATGGAGGGGGGAGTGAGTGCACCCCTTAGAAACCTATGATAGTACGAATCTTGAAAGGGAACACACGAGTAGAAATACATCATGAGATGGAAAGCGGGATAGCCATCGATCCAAAGCGATGGATTATATCAACAACACATTTCAATAAGATTCATACAAACACATATGGAATAATCCATACATACGTGCGTAAATAACAACTACATATATCATTAAAGTAACCAAGATAGCCGAACTACAATAAAAACATATGCATGAAATGTGTTGCCTCTATTATATTAAGAAAGTGAAAGATCCAATCATACATACAACCAAGACTTCCACTAGCCCTAATAGCGGAACATTACAGTCATTGTCGCTTACTCCTCCAAAGAGATGTACTAGCTTTGCACTGTGGAGAATCCAAGACTCGTTACAATACATTGCAAGCTTTCTCTAAGTTATACCTATAGGAAGCTTAGCTCCCAAAAGCCTTTACAATGAGTTATGAGGTTTTATAAATAACAAAGGGTGGGGTGACCCTTGAGATTCCCCTTTGTGACTCTTCACCTACCCTCATGACTGTTCAACTACTACATGATTGTTACATTCTACTATCAAAACTTGGTCTTTCACTGTTACAACACGTTTACATTACAATCTACACATGTACCCATGTGAGACAAAAATAGGCTTTATTAAGCCATGAAAGACATCAATAAGACTTAGGCAGCTATGGGAAGACCAACTCTTTGACATCCTCACGATGATCGACGAAGGTGAAATGATGCCAAGTTTGGTAGTCTGTTATTGTGTCCATGTGCTCTATGTTGACATCCTTCACGAAGCAAACTCTTGCCTTTGTTTCATCCAGGTACACTGATTTGGCACCTCTATCCAACTCGCCTGATAACATGTGCATCATAGTCTTGAGCGCAGCCAGACCAACAACATATTGATGATAGTGTCTGCGCTGATCTCCAAGTCTGCGCTGGTGGCTATGTGCATCAACTAATCAAAGTACATGTCCAACTCCATTCGGACTTGGTTATTTGACTTCACCTCAGTGAGTGTGCCAATGGATGGGATTGCATGCATGCACACAATGACATCCATGCTTTTGAACACATGTGCATGTGAAGCGTGAAAACTGGTGATGAACTGCGAGAGTTCCTCATAGTTCCAGATCTAACTTCGGATGCGTGCCTTCAACTTTATCGCCTTTGGAGTCATCATCTTAGGCAAGTGAAATGGGGCTCCTTTGTATCTCATTGTCCATGTTTGCATGTGATCGACAACACTGTGCATATCTGACAAGATGTGTGCTCTCCTAACACAGTGTTACTGCCAACCGTTGAGATGGAAAATTGACTTATGCACGGTGAGGAATATGGAATACAACTTACGCATGACTGCCTCAAGGGATGATACTTCAACTTGTATCGCTCTCCTCAACTCTGCTATGGCGGATGCTGTCACCTGATCTCCTCCCTACTTCGCTATTTGTAACTCTTTAGCCATGCGCTTGTTCTCGACTATCAAGAATCGAACACTCAAGCTAGTGGCTTCAACATATGCTTTGGTAACATATGCTAATGCATCTAGATGTCTACGCACATCGGATACGGTCACTCATTCTTCAAACTGCGTAGGAGATACATGGACATCCGGAGTAGGCACTCTGTGTGATTGCACAACTCTGTGTTGTGACTTATCGAAAGATATGTTGTGCATCTTTGCTTTTGGATTGTCTTCAAGGATTTATGTGTCTTGTTGATCGCTTGGGACTTGCTCTACTTCCAAATCTGGTGAAGTCGGTGGGGTGACCTCTTGGTCTTGAGGCATTAGGTCAATATCTTGATTTGACTCTCGCTGAACCATATTTGTGTCCAGCTGCTCTAACATCTCTTAAATCTCTTGAGAAAGGTCTTGCGACTGCGACTGCTTACCCTGTCTACTTTGTGCCAACTACTTGGATGAGTCTATAACTTATATGGACGCAGTTTCATCAATCTGTGCATGTTGCGCCTCCTGTTGTATCATGTCCTGCTGCACTTCCTTTTCTCTTTTGCGCAACTCTTATTCTTCCTTGAGTTGCTGCTTCAACTCCTGCAACTCCTTTTATGTTTCCTCCATCCTCTATCTCTCCCTCTGCCTTTATGCGATCCTCTTATTGTGTTGTCACCTCTTAGCCTCAATCTTCAAAGCTGCTTTCAACACCAGTGGATCTGATTTGAACTTGGAGCTTTGCTCTGCCTCTGCGCTGTCAACAACCTTTCTCTAGCCTTTGTCACGCGCAGGTCTGTTACCCTCTACTGCTACTCTCTAAGATGCTACTTCCTTATGCTTTTCTAACCACTCTACAGCTATGTTGATCAGTTCATTGAGCCTTGAGAAGGGATAGCAGTATCTCCATGGGTCTTCCTTAGGCCAATGACATGCCCCGTGGATCCAAGGATGTTGCACTCTCGCATAGTGGTCCTTCACTAAGAAATGCGGGTCATACGAATTGAAACTTCTGGTGTCGAAGGTGAATCTCTTGAATTCCTCCATCTCGGCCTCAACATGCTTGAGATTCTAGATCTCATACAACCTAATCTGCAAAGGAAGAGCAGGCCAAGGTGCCTTCTTCTTCCTATGCAGTCTTGCTGACAACCCTGTCGAGATGTGATATGACACTTCTTGCATGATGAGCTTATCCATGGAAAACTTTTGTAAAACATGTGGAGTTTTATCCATGTTGTACATCCGTATGAAGGTGCCAAGGGGTGAGGCATACCAATCTACTATGTCGATCAATGCCTCCATCATTTCCTGCCACATGCAAGGTGGATCCTGCTCGAAGATCATCTTGTACACCACAGTGACGAAGTGGTTTGATAACTGTATGATAACTCCACAGAAGCTGCATTCTGAGAACAACTTGCAATAAGTGTGCACAGAGGTTTCCGAAGGTGTCCATGGCCAACCCAAGCTTGGGAACTACTGACGGGCACAAACTGCACCCAGTATGTAAGCAGACATGTATATCTTCGCTTGCTCACCCTTGGGCAGATGTTGGGCTTCTGTTACTTGTTCCTTCAACCTGAGTGTCAACATGTCGAACCGGTTGCAAGGTCTTCCTTCGCTTGCCTATTGATCCAACACGATCTCCCAACTCTACAGGAAGTTTTTTGTGCTCTCTTGGTCATATAAGTGGCATGCAAAGATGGCTAAGAGCTGATATGCCTTCCGCAATATCTTCATCTTGTAAACACGGATAGGTGTTGTCCTGAACTTGACTGGATCTTTCACCTAGCGCTTCAAGATATCTCTTGAGTTTGCATTAATGCTGGGTCGGCTGAAGGGTGTATCCATCATGATAACCGACTAGCCGACTATGGCAAGTGATACACCTCCTGAAAGTCCTTTGCCCTGAAGGTAGAAAGTTGTGTTCCACTAACACTACTCAACACCATTGTCTTTGGATCAGTATGTGAGACAATCCAGTGGATCATGTCTATGCATGGAAACGCTGGATACTTGCATGCAATCCAATACAAGCCAGACTTGTGTATGCTGACATAGACCCTCCGGGCTTCCAAATTTTCCTCAAATATGCCTGAGAATGTATCATTGGTGTCCTGCAATTTCATCTTGATATCATTGTCTATGAACAACTTGGTGTCTTCATAGATAGGCAAGCTCATACACACTTGTTTAACTCCATCTCCAGTTGCGCTCTCAACAGTGTCCTATGACCCTGCTCTCTTGGAGGCCATTGTACCTCTACTGCTGAGAGACGGGCGAACACCTATGATACCTGGAGATAGAGAAACATTCATGGCAAGCAATTTGTCAGTTTAAAACCAAAACAATTAGAGGACTGACATGCAACATATCCAGGTGACTGACTGGGAAGATTGCACAATTTTCACCGGGAGGCTAGGAGACTGTGCCAAAATTGTGAAAAGCACAGTTTGGATAATTAGCGGGCTGACTAACTGCTAAAACTGCAAAATTCATAGTCTAGCCTGCATTTACACAATTTTTGGGGCTAGCAAGGCACCGCCTCTCATAATTGCATAGAGCAAGCCTAGAAGCCAATGTTGGGCCAACTTTGCACAATTTCTGGGGAGAAGGTTGAGCATTCTCTCAGAAATGCACATTGCCATCTGGGCAAGGCAAGGTTCAGGCCAAGGCAACCCAGACCCGCCAACAGGAAATTGAAAACATGAAAAGTCTGAATGCATGGAAAATCTGAGTGCAAACAAGAGTGAATGATCATGCATGCAAATAATGAGTGCAGGTTTGCAAAAATCGAAAGACAAGCATGTGTGTGAAGTGAGTCACCGCAACAACGACCATTAGTGTAGAAACAATGTCATGCATGCGACAACAGTGAGATGAAATGAAAAATGTAAAGCAACGCTTCTATAAGCTAACATGCATTAAAATGATAGCAAGCGTTCAACAAGACCAAGCAAACAACACTCACACAAACCAAAATATAATAAACGACGGAAAAGTAGCAAAAGACATGAAAAGTGAACTTACTTAGAAAAAAGTTGAGCTAAATGTGTCGACTGCTCCTAGATGTGATGTGGGATGTCAGAGCTCCAAAATCATGGTGAGGAATGAGCTTTGAAGCGTCAAATAAATAAGTTTTGATAAGGTCGAGGCTTATGACGCGCATGCCACAAATCTAGGAAAAAGTGACACTTGGAGAGATGTTTCTAAAACAACCTTTGCATGTAACCTCCAGCTGCTAAAAATGGATCCCTAAAATAAAGGGATGTTTTTTTCTTTTTAGCCTTTTCTTTTTCAGGAAAAGCAGCCCATGCATGCAAATCAAGATTGCTCAGTCCTGGAGAACTGGTCAACCTGGGAGCACATGCAACAACCTGCAAGCTTGGGAATGACATTTGTGTAGTTTATGGGTTGAGCAAGTATGGTTGTCCCTCGTGCATTACACATTTTCTGCACTTAAGCCCTGGCTGTCAATCAGAATTATGCAATTTTTTAGATGAAGCCCAATGTTGGGTTGCATTATGCAGTTTCTAGAGGGAAGGTTGCCTGCCTATTCTACACATTTCTAGAGAGCAACAGGCACCCTAGATGGATTGCGCAATTTCTAGAGGGAAGGTTGGTTCCCCTCCAGAATTGCGCAATTTTCTAGGTGAACATGACAACCAAAAACTAACCAAGTTTTGGAATGTCAGCCTGCGGGTGGGAGGCAAACAAGTTGACAAGCACAGGTTGATAAGCCACTTAAAATCAACTGAAGCATTTGTACTTGGAGAGTGCAAGACATGTCGTTAAGGATGGTTGGTAGGGAGGCTCCAAAACGAAGATAAGGAAAAATTTTGCAGGGTGGTTTTAGCTACTACAACACGCTACAATCCTACAGTACATGTCCTCTTAGTGAACAGTTACCGACTCATTGTTCCAGGGCACACTTACAATGTGCATCTGAGTCCATATGGCAATGCTAATGACCAAAATAGATCCATCCCCGACCTTCCCTCCTTTGCTACATAGTCCCTCGGGCAATTCGGTCACCCCCTTTCATGCAGTCACTCACCTTCCAAGTACCCCGACATCCCCTATCCTGGGTGATCCATCCCTTGGCAAGGCTTCCTTGCATCAGAAGGTCAAACAACCAAGGGATATACCTACCTCAAACCATCATATCGGTCATAGCATGCTCATGGAAATCAATGGACACTATTGGGTACCAGTGTCCCACAATGGCCCTGCTCCTAAAGTACTTTACCATCATACTACTACATGTTCCAATTCCTTTCATTGTTGCTGCTAATTCTTATAGTCGATTTTAACCACCCAACCGAGCATTTTCATGCTTCCTGTACTAAGCACATAACTTCCATTAGATTTAAAATAAATTGAAATAAATTCACATTATAACTCATTGGTAGCTCGTTAATAAGGTACACTTGAAATTTTGTTCGCTTATTGTCACAACAAGTCAATCTAGCATCTTTGACCAAATCATCATGTATAAACATATCACGTTAGGTTAGCTCAAAACACAACCATCATAGACCAAAATCATAAATCACATGTAACCATCATAAACCAGAATCATAGATCACATGTAATCATCATAGACCATAATCATAATTCACATGCATAATAAAACTGAAATAAAATACTGATACTTATCCTTTAAGCAATCCTTAGCTTCTACCTTTGTCCTTATTTTGTACACACTCTAGATCGGTTGCCACACTCGACAAACACCCAATGCCTTCTCCTCAACCATGTGCGCATATACATAGTGTGCATCACCCACATACAACCATGCACAACATACAATGCTATGCAATACATGCACCTATACCTAGCATACAATGCATACACTTACACCCAGTGTACAACACAACACAATACATACACCTACATCCGATGTACACCACAACACAATACATACACCTACACCCAATGTACAACATAATATAATACATACACCTACACCCGATGTACAACACAATACATTTACGTACACATAGTACGACACAACAAATACACATGTCATGATACCATGACTACACCATGCACATACATAATATCGCATGTACACAATACAACATGTACACCATGCACATAATACCGCGTGTACAACATGTACATAATACCAACTATACACAACACCACATGCATAATGTGTACACAACATCACATGTACATGACACCACCTGTACAATGTGTACACAATGCCACATGTACAACTTGTACACAACACTAGACATACACAACACCACATGCATGACATATACATGACACCACATGTACACAGTACCATATGCATGACATGTACACAACACCATATGTACAACATGTACACAACACTACATGCTCACAACACCACATGTACATAGCAATGCATATCCAATATGCGCACAACACCATATGCACACAACGCCGCATATCCAACATGTACATAGCACCATCTATGCCCAACACTGCATATGCAATATTCACACAACACTATCTGTACCACCCTATACATAACATTGCATAACAACATGTACACACACTATATACACACAACACCACATGCACACACCATCACAAATGCAACATGTACAATATATACAATATATGCACAACAATAGTACCACACATCCAAAACCACGTTGTCTCTACCAAGCAACCTTGCTTCTAGTGTCTCTCTGCCATCCATGCTTATCCTAGCATGCCACGCATCATGCTCAAAGATCTATCAGGCTACTCTTCCCACTTGGTTCCTCATGAACTAGGATTCTCTTCATGTCATTCACCTGCATAAGCAATCATTCCTCCACAAGAACGATCCTTGATGACCCTATCAGATAGTGACATAGATACATAGATACATACATATATATAACATTAGCACAAAACAATCATGATCTTGTTAGAAAACAACATAACTACATACATACATGTATACATATATATACATCGACACAATTATGATCACAACATAATTACCAGATATCATAAGGTCAAGGTTAAGAGAACTTCCTTTATCCATGCAACGCATGTACAACATCGAGAACAACAATTCCCAATGTAGCTAAGGCATCTCATGCCTCAAATCTACTTAATTTACCTTTCCTAATTACTTTTCTCGTGATTGTCTTGCCATCGCCCATTTACACCAATGGACCCAACCAATCCAACTAGTTGTTATACGCTTACCTTTAGTTGTCCTTATACATGCACTAAGCTCATCCAGGCCTTACATCACCTGCTAAGTTTCATTCATCTCTCCCTAGGCTCCACTAACTTTCCTCTTTCCCAACCAATTCCCAGAACCCAAACATAAAAGGCAAGACATGAAACAAACAAGAAGAAAATTATGGAAAACCAACAACAATACAACAACACGACCAAAGTGGCATGGCCATGCACAATACACAAACAAAACCTCAATCAAGCACAAAAAATCACCAATTGACCAAAAGTACAAGACTAACAACCAACACCATGACTCAATCCCCATGGTTCCCAGTTCTTCCAAGGGAAAGCTCAACCTAAGTTTTCTTCAAGATTCCATGGCAATTTCTTTTCTATGCAATCCCTTACATCATATTGTCATCGACACACAACTGTCAGTGCTTAAATAAACATAACAATACAGTGGTTATCTTACCTTGATGTGCCAAGCACATTGCTTGCAACTAAACACATCCACACCATCTCTCAAGGAACTCCAATTCCATTGACAGATCCACTTGTAACTAGATACTAGCTAATATACCTGTCAAATACAAGTTCATGAATCTAGCACATATCTACATAATGTCAGACAAGATTAAGGTCAAGAATACTTCCTGTATGCAAAGCACTCATTTGTTTGGAAATAGGGTTTCCAAGCATAGCCAAAAGAATTCTTGCCCAATTCCTTTCTTTTACCTTTTCCTTGTTGCAATTGAGTGTACTATGCACTGCCACATCACCCAACTGTTAGTTATATAAACACATTAACTATTACCTTGTCATGATAATACCAAGCATGTTTCTTACACTTTTTGCACATGTCAAACACATGTTCCAAATATCAAGACAATCATATTTATCAATTTGAAGTCAACCTTTACCAAGACTAGCAATCATGTCATAATTCATAGTCAACTCATAGTCATTAGACGTAATACTACGATTGTCACCTATTACACTCAAGTACATGTTAGCTACCTCAACACATATGTGTTAGTACAATCATATTAAAACAAGATCGTTCATTCAGGCAATCTTACAGATACATACTCATATCATGCAAGTAATCAAACATTTAGACAACATATAGGCGACATAATAGACACCAACATTCAAACACCAATTAAACGACATAATCAAACATTCAAGTGCAAACTAGATGACATAAGCAAGCTCATACCTTAATGTATCTTAGAGAAGGTTATCTTGTCTGCATAATCAATCTAGTTAGAACAATGTAACTTCACAACACTTTAGCTCAACCATAAATAAGGTCATGATATCCATAACAGTGACTAGCTAACATGTTCACATCATAAACTCGTAAACAATTTCCATTCATACATAATAATCATACCTGCACAATCAATCTAGACACATACTCATATCATGCAATTAATTAAACATTCAAACAACATATAGGCGACATAATAGACACCAACATTCAAACACCAATTAAACGACATAATCAAACATTCAAGCACAAAGTAGATGACATAAGAAAGCTCATACCTTAATGTATCTCAGGGGAGGTTATCTTGTTTGCACAATCAATATAGTTAGCACGATGTAACTTCACAACACATTAGCTCAACCATAAATAAGGTCATGATATCCATAACAGTAACTAGCTAACATGTTCACATCATAAACTCTTAAACAATTTTCATTCATACATAATAATCACATTTGCACAGTCAATCTAGATTAGTATGACATAATATCACAACATATTAACTCATACCTAAATGTCATAACCCTAACCATTTGCATAGACCAATCCTAATTAGTATGATACATATAACATCAAGATCTTAATGTAATAACCCTAATCATCAAGTTACTAACATATAACAACAACAAGTTATATATCATGCTCATCAACAACACATAACCTAATCATCAAGCTAACTATCATATAACAACAACAAGTTAACATATAACATAATCATCAACAACATATAACATAATCATCAAGTTATCTAACATAAAACAACAAGAGCACTGCATACAACCTATATGTTACTACCACTCATTACTGTCTAACACATGTGCATATGACTACACTAATAAACTAGCATCTATCATGCATGTAACCATAACATCAATAGACATGTACATAAGCCTAATGTATATAACCCTAATGCATATAACAATCCATTAACTAACATACCTGCATGCCCAACATCTAAACCTGTATGACAGCATGCTCTTGCCCCGAGGTCTAATGTTGCAACTTCAGTTTAATGATCTGCATCTCTTGCTCTATCTAGGGCAACACATCAACATCATAACAACCAATAACATCATGATGACCTAATTACATACAATGACCTCAGAATGCATGTGTTGACCTACCATACATGCATAACAAATGCATATACAACTGTACACTCATGATGACACATCCCACAAGAATGCCCTCAACCTTCACACGACGACATCACTACAACCTTGATCAACAAGATGTAAATGCAACACACACATGGACTATAAGGAACACATATGCAACCAACATGAATGCATGACCAACACACCGCCCATCCAGTCCGAGGGGTGAACCATGCTCTGACACCACTATGTGGTATCAAATATGACCCAAAGAGAGCACAACCTGCTCTCATACAACTATGTAGTATCAAATATGACCCAAAGAGAGCACAACCTGCTTTGATACCACTCAATAACACCCTCCTCCCATATCTACCCAAGTAACTGGCCAATCGTGGTAACACATGTGACAAGAGGCTACTATGATATGATTCAACCTCCTTGGTGTCCTTAAGGAAGTGGAATCAACATAAACACATCAAACACACATTCTACATCAACAACAACACCCCTAGTTGCCATCCCAACCACATAGGTATCATGCCCCTAGGTCCCACTGCGTTTTTAAACTATTAAACCTCTGGACGTTCCCATGCTATGGGCATGCTAGCATCCAGAGATCTCTAGATGCTCCCACAAGCCCACATGTCTGTGTCTAGGAACTATTTCCAACATACTTGTGCTAGAGTCTGCGGAATTTAAGGCACTTTTCAAACCCAGAATTCCGGCCACTGCCTAAAACTTGATGTAACTTATGGAATCCATTAAACACATGATGATAAGACTAATAAACCAAAAACTAACTCCAGGGCCTGACCACCCCCAACCGGGATTGACATTCTATCAAACACTTGGCATCAATGCAATCTACAGGTCTAGGGTACAGGAAAGAGCATGAATGACTAAAAACTCTTATGAGACATGACAAGAAGGATCCATCTCCATGTCTCTCAGGATTTACCACAATCTAATCTTAGATCACTAGGCCCTAAACCAAGACACCTCCCTCAGGCTTTACCGTGTATCCTACCAAAACCGGTCAAGGGATTCCTAGGCCTTTGGGAATGAACCTTGAGACCACCTTGGCCTCGGATTTCGAAATCCATCCGGTAATTCCAAAGCTCAAAATAGAGATCAACATCCTAACAAACCATGGCATCTAGAAAAAGGCAAGGCTAGGTTGAAAACCAATGTCATAATTCGACAAAACCATGCCACTAACAACAAGAAAACCATACACCAACATGCAAATCCATGCATGTTAAAACCAACGAGGAAATCACACGTGCAATATGTTACCTGCAAGTATTCTTGCTGAAGCTGCTTGATCTTGCTCTTCCTTGCTTGATTCTTGCTTTCCTTCCTTTCCTTTGCTTCCTTTTCCTTCCTTGCTCCAAAGCTAGAGTGATCCAAGAAAATTCCAAGTGCCCAAGAGTAAGTGAGAGAGAGAGAGAGAATAATGAGAGAGCTTCAAAATTGAACCGACCAAGCTTACACTGACCAAGCCTGCCAACTGATCCTGAGAAGCCTTTTTATTGATTAGGCCACCATTTTCTTCATTTTCCATTATTTTCCTTCATTTTCCTCCTCACATGCAACCTGTGACCTTTCACCTCCCTTTTCTCCTATTTTCCTTTATTTTCATAAATAAGTGTGCTAAAAATGCCTTTTTGCCTTGTAATGTCTTTGCCTTTGCCAATTTCCTTAGCCATAATAAACCAAATGAACACCCACACCAGGATGTCCTGCACAACATTCAACTTCGAATACATGTCCCTTATCTGTGGTCTTATTTTGCCTTTATTAACTTTTATTACATGGATTTTGCACTAGGGCTGTTACAATTTTCTCATGTAATGTAGCCTATTTAAAGGCATAAAATTCTAATGAATTTCCTATACATAGAATAACCAATTGTCAATTGTTGTGCAGATTTGAATCCTTTTGTGTGAGAGCTATATATAGACATAGAAGAGTAGCTCTTAGGTGTACATACTCCTACCTGAGATTGGACCACAAGACCTGTGGGGACCAAACCTACCCACCTAATTGACCACAACAATGGGACTAAACATGAGAGTCTCTTATAAACAAAGTTTTTAAGAAACTTGGGAAAACCTTGATAAAACATTTTTCATTATAATTTCTTAATTTAAAAATAAAATAAAAAAGAAGATTTATTTTCTTTTGATCTCATTTCAATGGTTTTGATTCTTGTATCTAGTCTTATCTCTGAAATTAGGCTTTATTTTTGTATGTATTATAGGATTTTTATTTTTTAATTTTTTTAGGAAATCCTTTTCAACGATTTTGATTTATGTATCTATATCCCTCATGTATAAAAATGCAGGCTTTACTTTTGTATAATTATTGTTGTCCTACATCATGAGAGTGTTTTATAGGCACAATCGTCAATTTATTGTGTTAAATTTGAGATTTGAATCCTTTTGTGTGAGAGCTATATATAGACATACAAGGTTCACGAAGTGATTCAAGGATTAGGACATTAAGTTGTTAATCTCACAGGTGGTTATTATTGGAAAAAGGTAAGCCTCCCCTTTCAAAACACCAAATCAGGCTTTATTTTGTATTTGAGTGTCTTATATGCAAAGTTTAAAAAAAAATTAGGGAAAAAAATGATAATTTTTTTGTTATAATCTCTTAATTAAAAAAAAGGACTTATTTTCTCTTTATTTTTAATTTTCTTTTTAAATTATATTTTAAATCTTTTACTAATGGTTTGTGTAAATAAAATAAATTTGTGTAAATCTTTTATTGTTGTCCTGTGGCATGAGAGTGTTTTTATGAAAGTTTCTTAACTTCTTCCTTTAAAGCTTATTTGAATGGTACTTATGTCTGAAAATTTAGGCTTTATTTTTGTATCTCTTATAAACAGAGTTAAAAAATAATAATTAAAGAATCCATTTTAATGATTTTGGTTAATGTATTTATAGTCCTTATGTTTGAAAATTTATATTTTATTTTTGCATAATTATTTATTATGTAAACCAACATAGATCCATCTTAACTCCCGATCATTCAAGTGCGAGAGGGATCAAATAGTTTGAGGTGCAAACCTTTCCTCAAGTTCAGTCTTTAAACCTCTTTTTTTAGTGCAAAACTTGAGGAAATGTTTGCACCTCTTAAAATCGATCTATGCAGGTAAATATATATTTATAAATTGATCGTGATCTTATTATCATTTAAAGATATAGAATACAATAAAATGATAATGACATGGTCAATTTAGTAATGATTATGGTTGACCATTAACCAGGTTGTTTTGGTTGACTATGATCATGGTTCAGCATGGTCAACTATAAAACATCATAATCATACACTATAATTTACTATTAACATAATTATAACCATAGACATCACAATCATTGCATCTATCTAGCCCAATATTAGAGACATGTTTTAATATCATGTTTTGTCATGTTATGTCAACATTTTGACTAGGTCAAATTACATAAAAATAAAAATAAAATAAAATAAAATTGAGGTAAAATAGTCATATATAACCAACCTATATCCATCAGAACTCTGAATCGACCAAGAGGGATCAAATCTCTCTGAGGTACAAACCTCTTTTAAAGTGAAAAAATATTTGATCCCTCTAAACCTTTGATAGATTTAGGATTAGTAATCAGACATTTTTTTATTAAAATATATGAAGTGTCCTATTGTACTCACTATCCACCAATATAACACATAATAAAATGTATATAGTGTATATTAATAAATATATGTCCATTTTTTTATTCACAATTATTAAAACAATAAAAAAACATTTTTATTAATCGAATTTAATTCCATAAATACAAGAAAATGTTATTATCCTCCATGTCCACATTACATTTTGGAAATTTAATTGTGATGACACTTATGTATGAACAATTTCATTATATAACACATTTATGTGACTGTAATTTTAACTAACTCTGCTAACTCTCAGCAAGGAAGTTATATATATATATATATGAATTAATTAAGTTATGTATATAGTTGTAACTTTCTAGACAATATAGTTAGAAACGGGTCTCCATCCAATAGTAAAGATAGTAATTATTTTTAACCAAACAAAATAAGTTATATATATGAGTGTTTTTAATGATTATATATATAGAGAGAGAGGGGGGTTATAATAGCTTTTATGGCTAGCCTCCCTGGTCTAATCCCCCTCCCAAGTTTTTGGCCCTCTGTCATGAGGCACAGCTTCAATTCTCCTTAGATCCACGAAGGTTAGGCGTGTGGCCTCTTTCGGTGGGCTCGCTTAGGGGTGTTGTTAGGAAAATCAAGGGGGGTGTTAGAGTATTTACAACTTTCTATATATATTTTTCTTTCTTTCTTTTATTTTAGGTACTAGAAGAATCAGTAGACTTGCTACGTCATCAAGAAGGTCTGGGGTCAAATTGGAGGGGTTGCCTCTATATTCTTGAGCTTAACGTAATGATCCACAAGCATGCTAGGTGGGTTAACCAAGTTTTGAATTTGAACGAGGCCCAATATTCGTCAACAAACACTTTCCATTGTGGGACATCCATCATTTTACCTAGTTTGACAAGCGCACCTTTGTAAACTTTAGTAGTCAAATCATTCCATAAAGGATAGTCCTTTATCCCACAACCAAGACTATATTATAAATAAAATCAAGTTAATACATAAAAATAAGAATCTTGTTTGAAATCTCACAAGGGACATCTTTGGCCTGTTGTAATAAGGCTCAAGGAGTAGGCTTCCCCCATCCCCATCCGTTCTTGCTAAGTAAACAACTAGTGTATATGTGATTGAAAGACTCCTAGATATACTCTCGGTATTATAATAGTAGTCACTAAGTTTGATCTTGAACTTTGTGTAAATTACTCCATCCGGTTAAAAATTTACTACTATTTAAAAATAATAAAAAAATAAAAAATACCATCAACCGATTTTATATCAAAGTTAATTATATAACCTTGAGTCATCTTTCCATGATCATAAATATAAACCAAACTGTAACAACAAAGTAACGAATGATCAACATCTTAGCAGGAGTGGGGTGAAAGAAGGCTATAAAAGAGACCATGAAAGCCCCGACCACGGATGGAATGAACGCCATTGAAGCATCGTTTGCCTCAGTTAGGAGTGGGAGTTGCTTCCGCCTTATAATTTAAACGAGGTTTGTGGAAAGTTTATTTTAAAACAAGGGGGGTTGCAGGGCAGCAAGTCCTTGCCTTGGATGGGCAAATCAATCACCTAGCCTAAGTATAGATTCATAGCAAGAGAGTGTTTGTGTCAAAAATTGATGATTATACATGAAAGCAAAGAAATTGTACATAGATGCCTAAATATAAATGCATTACTGATAGAACAATTTAAAGCTCTGCCATACTCCAACTTTTACAGACTTGAAAATGCAATTGTGATAGTAG
This sequence comes from Pinus taeda, assembly GCA_000404065.3. Lineage (NCBI taxonomy): Eukaryota > Viridiplantae > Streptophyta > Pinopsida > Pinales > Pinaceae > Pinus > Pinus taeda. Next base: position 178,849 of record APFE031755385.1, on the reverse strand, counting down.
TGGACATGAAGTTCGAAGCCTTGCAGCAACTGTACATAGATGTCTGAGTTTCCAATGCATTACTGATAGAACAACTTAAATCTCCATCATACTCCAGGTTTTACAAAGTTTACAGTGCAGTTGTGACAGCAGAGGACATGATGTTCGAACTCCAACTTTTACAAACCCGAAAATGTAGCTGTGACAACAAAGGACAAGAAGTTCGAAGCCTTGAAAATGCAGTTGTGACAGCAAAGGACATGAAGTTCGAAGCCTTGCTCGAGGAAAGAAAGAAGTATTGGATGCAAATTTTAGTAAACAAAACTTCCCGAGTGGAGAAATTCTTAAGAAATGGATCTATAAGTGGAGTAATACAAAAATATCGATATTGAACTCAACAACATTAACCCTAAGCATAAGATACAAAATCGACCAGTGTAGTTATTTGCTATAGAAATCATGCCATTATTGTTTCCACCTTGAAGTATTGAAATTACCCACTTAGAGGGGTGATCAACGGAGGAAGGAATGGGCGAGGTAGTAGTAGGGAAGTGGGGGATTGGAAAGGACACATAGTGGGATGGATCAACTGAAATGGGAGTTAGACGTGGAATAGATTCTTTTACTAGATCAATCAAATCAATTGGTGAAACTAATGGTGTGGAAACGACTGCCTTTGCTTCTTATTCTTAAACAACGGATGGCACACTTCACTCCTGAAAAATTTGATCGGCCTCATTGTCTATAATTTCAAAAATATGAGGTCCCTTCTTAGAAACTCTCTTTGTGGCTACATCATCATTATCAAATGTAGCCATAACTTCCTTCAAGCTAGGAAAGGTTGTGAAAGTAGGTAAAGCGTCCAATAATAATGTAGATTGCTCTTTAGTATTTGTGTCCAACTGGCCCTTATTCTACATAAGCAAGGTAGGACCATATGCACTCGCAATCCGTGGGCCTTATGTGCTAGCAATGTAAGGCTTGAAAGATTGTAGGGGAGCACCATGATTCAAAATGTCAACGCTGGACCAACTGATGCTTCTTGCTCATTCCCTTCAAAAATTTGACAAGTGAAGTGAAGCCCTCCTTGACCACTTTTGTGGTACATGTGGTCTAATTGGGAATCAGGTTTGTCACGGACACAATGATAGAGATCTTTGCCTCAGTTTTGAGAAGTGCTACATCGCCTAATTACTGTTCTTCAAATTTTGATTGATCATAATCCGAATTGGCATCAACCTCCATGTTGCCTTTCCACTTTGTGACAACTCCATAGCCATATGCAACTTGTTTACCAGTTTGTTGAGATTTCAAAGCCTAATCAACCCTAGGGAAGAAATAGACTGGACCTATCTCCGCTTGCTTCTACTACAGGCCAGGCCATGATGACTTAGAGCTAAATCAAGTCTAAACATGGAAAAAATAACTTAAAGACAGAAATAACTTCATTTCATTACCCAAGGTAAATATATGGATTAGTAAAACACCTTTCTCTACACTTACGGTTTAGACAAAACCTGGGTTCGCCAAGTTATGAAATAAAGTAATTAAAAAGTAAAGCATCAAATGTGTGTGTCTACCCATTACCCGTCTACCCATTACCCACCCCTAAGGGACAAATCCTTTTGTACATACCTTTAATAAAAGATAAAGAAGTGATGACCATCTTTGGTGGCCAATTCCTCCAAATGAACTATAAAATCCTTTTATTTGCTATCGTAACTTGTAAAATGAATCCATCCAATTCCTAAGAAGTCATTTCGCATAGAGAGGAAACATATCATAGCAAATGAAATAGTGGACTGAAAATTTATTTAGAAAGCACGAGATGGACACGTCTCATGCATTTGCTACTCGTGTTGAGTAAAATGGTTTGTATTTTTTTAATATATTTAGATTAAAAATAAAAAAAATAAATTAAAAATAAATATGATAACTAATAATAAATAAAGTAAATTAAACAAAATAAAAATAAAGTTAAATGAAATAAAAAATAAAAATAAAGTTAAAATGAAATAAAAAAAAAAGTAAACTGCCAAGTGGGGTTGCATGCAGCCACTCTCCACACGAAATTATTATGTTTTGAATAATCGTTTAGAACTTTCCGCTCCATAAATGACTCTGAAATCTGTTGTTGTTGGGTTTGGATTTCCTGTCCTCTTAGAAAATGCGTATATGTCTGCCTTTTGTTCCATATTCGCCTGTAATCACTGGTCTTGGGAAACCATAATGGGAACTTAGATCTAATCGATACTGTTCAGCCGGAAAGGAAGGTCAGACTAGGGTAGTGAGTTGAGTGGTGAGACGCAGAGAAAAAATACCAGTTGGTTCTGGACGCAAGGGATATCGAGAAGAAACGAGACTGGATTTGGAAGAAGAAACGAGACTGGAATTGGAAGAGAGGTGTGGAAATATCCCAGAACGTATGATGAACAGCTAGCTTGAATTTGCATAATATTTCGACGAGCACTTTGGTTAAGGGTTCAAGGTCATGTTTTCCCCGCTTGCAGATCACTGCATTACCGTCACAGGCTTTTATGGCCATGTTCACCAGTTAAGTGTAGTCAAGGTTGGACTAGATGTTGAACCTGAATATGTGAATTTGTATCAGACGATGATATAGAATTTGGTGGCGAAGGAGGACTGCATAATGCTATCTCACTGTCACTAACTAGCTATCTCAATGTTACTAACTAACTATGATGATGAAAACCCAGGCAAAGAACCCAAGCAATCGACATTAGGAGGTTGAGGTGTCTTACATAGACATTGCAGGACGCAAAGGAGCAAGTTGGTGTGCCAGAGGCTTCTTTTTGGGTAAGCCATCCTCCTAATCAATTTCTCAGTTACATTGCACTGGTGTCTTACGTCATTGATGTAGCGACTTCCAATTAGGAGGAGGTCGCAAGGTAGCAGGTATGGCAAGATGCCATGGTGTAGGAGTACAAATCCATCATGAAGCTAAACAAATAGGAGATGGGCTAGCTAAATTAACCTGCCTGCCTATATGCTCTCTGCCCTGCCCAAAGCAAAGCGAAATGGTACGAATAAAAGCGATCAAAGCCGAAGAAACAAAGGCCTAACATGGTGGTGATGGTTTGAAGCTTACCCCTACCCTACCTAAAGCCCCTTAAAAAAATATCCTTAAAGCCCATCACCCATCCCTAAAGCCAAGTGCCTTACCTGCCCCGCCTTACTTGCATCTCTCTGGATTCGACAATTACATTGGCCTGAGTGATTCGGTTCTCCAATTTATTGAACATGCCTTCCGGTTGAGGAACTAAAAGGTAAATGTCCTTAAATGTCCTCTGCCAGTGCTTTTTTCCTGTGGTTAAACGTGTACAACTAGGGCGTGGGTGAGTAGGCATCACTGGGATCTACTGCTAACAAAAAAATAGAATATAATAATTGCCATTAGACTCTGTATCTAATTGATTTAGATACGGATCTGCTTGTTTGAATTAATATATTAATATATGAATTAATATTTGTCAGGATAGGGAAAAAACTTAGAATGTTGCATAGGGTATACAAAGGGGCTGATATTGCATCTATTTGCTCCAGTCCACTCTAAAAGCCACAAGAATCTTGATATGATGAGGAAGCAGAAATGAGGAGGAAGAAGAAGGGCTAATGCAAACTTGGCATTATGTCTGTGCAGAAGGTAGGTGCCTTAACTGGTAATTTTCAGCCATTAATGTAAATAACAAAATTGTTAGGGATTTAAGATGCTTAGCTTTAGTGTTTAAAAAAATTGGTACTAGAATTTGTCCGCTGTGAAAATAATATTTAAAATATATGAATTTATCAGAGTAAGAGACTAACCTATTCAGAGTGCAAATAAATTTAAAATATATGAATTTATTAGAGTAAGAGACTGACCTGTTCGGAGTGCAGGTAAGAGTCAGAGGATACAAAGGTAGAGTTCGATAGAGCAGTAGTAGTGACCACTAGAACAATAGAAGCAAAGTGGATAGCTGCAAAGATCGATAGTACATCTAGAAATGGTGCCAATCCTTAAACATTATCTGCTGCTCACAAGAATCGCATCTGCCAATCCATCAACATTATCTGCTGCTCACAAGAATCACATCTAATGAGAAGAAAACCGATCAAGAGAAAGAAAATAAATAAGAGAAACAAAAATAAAAGAGAATCAATCATTTACAGTCCCACATCTACACCTCTTACTTGGTCATTAGATCTATACGCCCAAGAACTGATGAAGACCAGGACAAGGCTGGAGATTTTGGAAGCCAGAGAACAGGGAAGGGACTGTGAAATTTCGGAGATCACAGTTGCAAATCGATGTCTAATGGAAGGCAATAGAATTTTAAAAGAACAGGTAACAATGTTACAAGAGGCTTTAGAGACAGGAAAACAAGAATGACAAAGCATGACGATAGTGTGGCAAAGCATGAAATGATTAATAACAACAAATAAGGATGTGATAATTTCTAAACAAACTCAGGTAGATACACAGGTATCTCAACAAACACATTTCCAAAGAGAAGACAAAAATGAACAATGGGAAAGATGGTCCAAAAGAAATCAAAGCTAGAGTTGAAGACGCTAATGGTTACATAAGGATAGAGAAAGAAGAAGATGCAAGTGCTCGTAGAGCACAGGAAATGGAACACAAAGAAAGACAGGACAAGAAAACAAACTTTATTATTAGGGGAATAAGAGATTATGGGAAGAATGAAAGTGCTCTCAATTTGACGAGAGACTTTCTGAAAGAGAAACTACATTGGAAAGGGAAAATTTGCCAAGCAAGAAGGGTTGGGAGGATATGTGAAAAGAGGCCTCGATCCATAAAAGTCACCATGGCAAGCGTACAAGACAAACGACAACTTTTGGGCAAAAAGAAACTCTTGAAAGGCTCACACTTCTTCATCGATGAAGATTTAACCGAAAAACAACAAGAGGAGAGAAGGGATGAAGTGGAGAAAATTAGAACAACAAGAAATGAAGGGAAAATGACATTGTTGTACGATGGGAAAACCGTTATTGTAGTGTTTGGGCTTCTAGGCAAATCAGGGCAGCAAGTTGGCAGTAAAGAAAAAACAAAGAATTCAATAATAGAGACGAAAACAACAAGAGCAACATGGACGAAAAGGGGTGAAGACTCAAATTTGAGTCTTATTTGCCAAATTGCGTAGCAGTCAAATCTTACCCAGGTCTACCTAAGTTTAGTTTGTTGGAATTGTAGAGGTTACCCTTGGAGGAGGGGACCTGGGTTAGGGCCTATTGTGGAAGGTAGAGACATAATTTGTCTCACAGAAACTCATAAGCATGATGGTTGCAAAACTCCCATGTTTGACGGTTATTTGAAGTTGGCAGTTTGGAACAAGGTAGCAGAAAATGGCAAAGGGTATGGGGGAATACTAGTTTTAGTGAAAGAAAAAGAAGGTCGTCACATTCAGTTAATTAAAGAAGATGCAAATAAAAGATATCTATGGTTGAAAATATCAGAGAATGAGAATCACATAAGAATTGCAGCATGCTATTTTGCCCCTCAAGTCTCAAAAATTTACAAAAATAAGGGGCTTGACAGCAAGGATCCCTATGCAACTTTAAAACAAGATATTGCCATGTATTCTCAGCAGGGAGAAGTTCTTTTAGTGGGAGATTTCAATGCTAGAACAACAAATAATCAAGCTAGCATTCTTTGTTGCAAAGAGGATAACAATCCCATTTGGCTCACTGAAGAGGAGAATCCCCAATGGGTGAGGTGTTTAGAAGATGACAAAGTTAGCAATCATTTTGGAGAGGAGTTGCTTACACTGTGTGGGGCTTTCAACTTAATTATTTGCAATGGTCTAGATAGATGGAAAAAGTCTGGGAACTTCACTTGCAACACATACAATGGGGCAAGTGTCGTCGACTATGTGATGTGTTCACAAAGCTTAATAAAAAGATAGACGAAGTTAGTATTGGAGAGCATATTTGGGACTTAAAATCAGACCATAACCCAATTTATATAAGGTTATCATGGTTAGAGAAAGACAACATAGGAGGAAAACCCAATGCTCTCGACAATCACTATCAAGGGGCAAAATTCTTCTAACACAAGAAAATTGTAATATCTTCAAGACAATGTTAGAGAGATTAATTTGGAATGAGAAAACTGGTTTCAAAAGCTTCAACAGTCATGAGTTAACAAATATAAATCAAAGTGCACTTGAGAAGTGCAAAAAATAGGAAAATCAGAATCAAATTGTTTTCCTGTAAATGCTTGGTTTGATGAGGAATGCAAAATGGCAAGGAGAACTTTGAAAAAGGCAAGAAAGGAGAAGATGAATGTAAAGTTATATAAGCAGATACTAAAAAGGAAAAATGATGAGTTCATGCAAACAAGGAGAGAAGAGTTAATATATTCAAGCAAGAATAATCCAAAGCTTTTCTGGTAGGAACTGCAACCAAGGAAGAAGCAAATTGAAAATAATATTACAGCCAACCAATGGTTTGAATATGCAAGCCAACTCTATGAGAAAGAATATGAGGCGGAGTCCTCCCTTAGGATCACCACAAATTCAAAGCTCTTCACATTACAGGAGGTGGAGAATGGAATTAAGAAGATGAAAACAAGAAAGGCAAAGGACTTGGTTGAACTTCAAGCAGAGTATCTAAAATGGGGAATGAACGCTCTTGCACTGCACATCATGGAAATATTCAACAACATCATTCAGCAAGGATTCCCAAGAGACTGGACAACTAGCCTAGCAATACCCCTTTTTAAAAGTGGCAACATTAATAATCCATCCAACTATAGAACAATTATAATCAATCCTTTGTTTGCAAAGCTTTTCGGCAACGTGGTAGAAGACAGAATTAGTCAGTGGGCAGAAGTAAAAGAAAAGAGGACAAGATGACAAGTGGGTTTTAGGTCAAAACATTCTACAGTGGATCATGGCATCACATTGAGATACATTGTTGAAAAGGTTTGGGAGGACAAAGAAGAAGTATTTCGCTGCTTTGTTGACTTGAAAAAGCATTTGACACAATCCCTAGGGATAAGTTATGGCGTGGAATGGAAGAACTTGAAATTCTTGTGCATTATAGAGCCGTTATCCATAAACTTTATGAAGAAATGAAAGTCAAAATTAGAACCTCAGCAGGTATTTCAAAAAGCTTTAGAAGTGACATTGGAGTTGAGCAAGGTTGCCCTCTATCCCCTACTCTTTTTGGTCTATATATTGATAAATTGGAAGAGCGGCTAAATCTGCAAGGTGGAGATGGTGTTCGGTTGGGGGAGTTTGTGATAATGCTTCTTTTATATGTAGATGATATTGTATTGATTTCTAAATCGACCCATGGATTGCAAATGCACTTATATGCCCTTGAGCATTTTTTTAGAGTAGTGGGGATGCAAGTCAATACTAGAAAGACCACAATAATGATTTTTTCTAATAAAAGGAAGTAGAGCCAACATACTTTATTCTTTGAAGACAACATTCTTGAAGAAGTAAATGAGTACAAGTACCTTGGGGTTGATTTCAACAACAAACTCAATTGGGAGGACTGTAAGAAAAAGAGAATTTTAGGAGGGTGGAGAGCATTATATGCTCTTCAAAACAGATGTAAAGAGGCAGAGTTATGGGATTGGAAAACGATTAAAGTGCTTTTTGGACTCCTAGTTTGTCCAGTGATGCTATATGGGTGTGAATTGTGCGCTATCAGTACTCCCATCTCAAAATGGAAACAAATTGAGAAAATCCAAAAACGCTTGATCATGAGTAAGTTCAAAATAAAAAGTTTAGTACCTTATGAGATAATGTTGAGTGAAACAGGAGCAACTCTCATTGAAGCAATTGCTATGGTGCGGCTCATAAGATATCTAAAAAGAATTGAGCAAATGAGTGTAGGTAGATGGCCTAATGTTATCTTCAATGAAGGCATGAGTGAAAGAAAGAAAACATGGATGAAACAAAACTACACATGGATGCAAAAATGGAATATCTACCTCAATGCCCGTCTCACAAATAGCAAGGAGCTAAAGGATTTGGTTATGAAGAAGTTTCGTAAAAAGGTATGGGGAAAAGAGTTGGGTAGAAAGAAGACATATTACATTGAGGAATTTTGTTGGAATTTCTAAGTCTATCTGTTAGAAATTCTCCATGTACTTTTTGATTTATTTCTTCTTATTTGTTTTGTTAATTAACAAGTTATTTACCATGTAAATACAATACAAGTACATGCTCAACACATACAGATCATCAACTGAAGGAAAAACAAGCACACAAGTGACACCATTGTTTTTGGGCTAATGTCCCTGAAAATACCCAATGCGGGAAAACCGGTGCAACTATCTGAGGGTTTTATTATTAAGCAGTTTTTGAATACAATCTGGGTGCCAGAAATGGCTCACCCAATAGAGAATGCCCTTGGCAGTAATACCTCATAGTCGGAGACAAATATTCCGGCTAAAAACCCTGATGAATGATCCCACAGCTCTCAGCTCCAATCTGCTCCACGAAATCTCCCAGCGTCAGCCTCTAGGGTCTGCATCAACCTCTTTGGCCCAGTGTCAGCCTCTGGAGGCTCTGCGTCAGCCTCTGGAGCCTCTGCGTCTCCCACACTAGTTCTCTCTGGCATTGCACAACTTCTGGCTACCTCTGCGTGGCCTCTGCGTCAACCCTCTCCCGACTTCTGTGCTGATGCTCCTGGTACCCTCTCTACCTCTCTGCTTCTGTATTTCTTGCCCCTTAGATGCAACTCTGATCACTCCTTCGATTTCCTCAGCAACACCTGCCCCAGAAAATCAAATTCTTGATCAACCTGATGTGTTCTCCAAGTGACCCTCAAGCCTCCTCTTATACTTTTCTCGTTGACAATTCAACGACCGAGATTAAGTCTCTAATCAACGACTAAGATTAGATCTGGCTTGATCCATGACTTTCGGACCATTCTAACTCGGTGTTATATTAATTCACATTAATATTTTATTTTCCTTAAATTTAGACATAGGGAATCCATTAAAAAATATTAATTATTTTAATATCGCCCAAATTGGTTATATTCTGCCCAAACCATTTCTGGGTATTGGAGATCTCATGTGCTTTAGCCTTTCCCTCAATTTTCATGGTTAGAGCACATCCGATGCTACCCCAAATCAATACTCCCTCTTAGCGAGGACTGTGTTGTAGTAATACTCCTCACTGAGCATCACCATGATCATCCGACATTGGTCCCTGTGCTGATCATGGTGATGCAAGTGACGGTCCCAACATCTTCTGCACTGCTGCATCATGTACTGCTACCCATGGCCCTACCACTGCCACTGTTGCATCCGTACAACAACTCCCTCTGCATTTGTGCTACTGCCCATGGCCTTGCCTCTGCCACTGCTGCATCTGCACTGCAACCCCTCTCATCATGCTACATCGTGCTGCTCATAGCACTGCCACTGCTAACTGCTGCACTGCAACTCAGTTACTGAGAAGTAACTGATCTCCCAACTCTGACATCTCTGTCGGGCTAAAACACTCCCAATGCTGAAGCTCCCTCTGTCGCTGACAAGTGCTCCCTCTCTGACCTCTGCGCTATTGCAACAAGTCTATGCATCTCGCGCTGCTGCCTCTCGTTGTCCTGGGACTCCTGCACTGTAGCTCCCTCTGTTGCTCCATCCGCATCTGTCTCTTCCTACATCCGCCAGTCCTGCTACTCCTCTTCGGGGCTCCCGTAGCAAGGTATAATCCAAGAGGTTGGGTACCTCGAGGATCCCGCCCCTCATCGCCTGTAGTCTGTTTGACTATAGCTCGATGTCTCCCCACTTCCTCTCAAGTGGCGCATGAGCACTCATGGGACGGTCATCATCTGTCTCCACTTCTTTCTTCGCCCTTGCGGCGCTGCCTTGGTCTTAGAAGTCTCTCCCTTGCTCTTCTTTCTCAGACACTGGATCGCATAGTGACCCAATTCCCCATAGTGGAAGCATTTGACCTTGGAGAGGTCCTTCTTCTTCTGTTTCTCCTGCTTTCCCTCAGATGCTAGGTCAACATCCTCCTCTTCCTCCTTGATTCTGACCCTGTTGCCGCTGCTTCCCGCCTTGGTTAGCCTTTTGATCTCTTCTTGACGAAGAGTCGCCCATAGTTCCTCCCAATTTGGAAGGGTCGACCTGCCCAGTATGCTCTGGACAAATACCTCCCAATCCTCTGAGACTGTGTTTAATGTGGTCCTCACCAACATCTCCTCATCCGGATTGGCCCCTATGGAAGTCAGCTGATCCCGAATCTCCTTCAATCGACCGAGGAAGGTGTCAATCTGTTCTCCCTTCTGCATCTGGTATGACCGCAACTGATTTTCTAGTATCATCTTCCTCTGTACGGAAGTATGCTGATACAATTTCGTCAGGGCCTCCCACATCGCATTTGCCGTGTCCTTTTCAGCAATATGTGGTACTACATGGTCCTTGACCTTGTCAAGTATGATGCTCTTGGCCCTCGCCATTGCCTCGTAGTTTTCGTTCTTAGCTGGGTCAACTGGGATCGCTATCGTTTTCAAGGCGAAGTGCTTGAGACGATTCCTATCTAGAACGGACAAGATCCTGGCCTTCCAGATTACGAATTTTGAGGCTCTGTCCAGTCTGTCCTGATCTCTTACCCCGTTCACTGCCATTTCACTGCTCCTCTTTCGACTCTTCTGAGTCTCTCTACTTCCCTCTTGGAAGTTCTTGGCGTGATTCCCTCTGAGCCTCGATTTCCCTCTTGGAAACCCCTCTGCCAATGTCGAGATGCCCCCACTTCGATCGTTAGTGTAGCTGCACCATTGATCCAGATTTCTTAGCTAGAAATCCTTGGCAACAACTCCCTCTTCCTTGGTTTACCCTGTTAGGTACTGTTCTGACCACAGTACCCCACCAGCTTCACTCCGCAACTTACCCACAGCCTCCTATGCCCCAACAAACTGAAGGTTAGAGCCTCTAGGCTCTACACAATCCCGACACTAGCAAAATCCGCACCTCCTGGCCATGGGTATCAATCCTTCCTAACTAAGAAAGATGACTGGGCACTGCATAGGTTGGGTCTGCTCCTCTCTGCCACTGCACTGATCCTCTTCCCGGCTCGAACTTGATGACGCAGGCACTGCATCACCCCTTGCTGCATTTGTGATAGGAACAACTTCTGTCACTTGGGACAATTGTTTCTGCTGTTGCTACTCTGCTCGGCTGATGCCCTTAGTTACCCTGTGATCTGCAACCACCCTTTGATACCATGTTGGAATTTCTAAGTCTATCTGTTAGAAATCCTTCATGTACTTTCTGATTTATTTCCTCCTACTTGTTCTGTTAATTAACAAGTTATTTACCATGTAAATACTGAAAATAAATACAAATACATGCTCAACACATACAAATCATCAACTGAAGGAAAAACAAGCACACAAGTGACACTGTTGTTTTTGGACTAATGTCCCCGGAAAAACCCAATGCAGGAAAACCTATGCAGCTATCTGAGGGTTTTATTATTAGGCAATTTCAGAATACAATTTGGGTGCCAGAAATGGCTCACCCAACAGAGAATGCCCTCGGCAGTAGTACCTCTCAGTCGGAGATAGATATTCTGGCTATAAACCCCGGATGAATGATCCCACAGCTCTCAGCTCCAATCTGCCCCACGAAATCTCCCAACGTCAGCCTCTAGGGTCTGCGTCAACCTCTCTGGCCCAATGTTAGCCCAACTAGCCTAGCGTCAGGCTCTAGAGGCCATACGTCAGCCTCTGGAGCCTTTGCGTCTCCCACGCTGGCTCTCTTTGCACTGTGCAACTCCTAGCTGCCTCTGCGTGGCCTCTGGCTGCCTCTGCGTGGCCTCTGGCTGCCTCTGCGTGGCCTCTAGCTGGTTTTGCGTCAACCCTCTCCCGGCTTCTGTGCTGATGGTCTCGGTACCCTCTCTACTTCTGTATTCCTTGCCCCTCAGCTGCAACTCTGATCACTCTTTCGATTTCCTCAACAAGCCCTGCCCCAGAAAATCGAATTCTTGATCAACTCTGTTTGTTCTCCGAGTGACCCTCAAGCCTCCTCTACTTTTCTCTTTGACAATTCAACGGCCGAGATTAAGTCTCTAATCGACTGCTAAGATTAGATGTGACTTGATCCATGACTTTTGGACCATTCTAACTCAGTTTTATATGAATTCACATTAATATTTTATTTTCCTTAAGTTTAGAATTAGGGAATCCATTAAAAAGTATTAATTATTTTAATATCTCCCAAACTGGTTAGATTCTGCCCAAACCATTTCCGGGTATTGGAGATCTCATGTGCTTTAGCCTCTCCACCAATTTTCGTGGCTAGGGCACATCGGATGCTACCCCAAATCAACAAATTCAACCCTACGTGTGATCTACAACAAAAATAGTTCATTGGAGATAGCATTTTGTGGAGGGAAAAGATTCTTATTGCTCAATTAAGGACCAACTCACATCAACGTCGATGTGAAACGGGATGGTGGAAAAGGCATAAAGAAGCTTGGGAAGACCGGGTGTGTACATTTTGCACGTTTGGGGCTGTGGGATCGGAAAAACATTTCATTTTGGAATGTGATGCATTCAAAGACATCAAAGAAAGTTATGAGAACAAGTTAGCATCAGTTTCTTGGCATTGTCTTTTTAGCGAGGGGATTATTGGAAGGTTGGGCCAGCTCATCATCAATTTGAATTGGAAAATGATTGAATTGCAAAAAGCAAAAAGCAAGGAACTAATGGTCTCATAGACTATTTTTAGTCTCGTGGACCTTAAAATATCATATCATAATAAAAGCAAATAGAACAACTAGGTGAAAGTCATGATTATAATGAAAGCCTCCAACGTTCTATGCATCATGAAACATTTAATCCACTACTTCAAAATCTGTCTACAAAGCAAATAAAAAAGGGACAAATATAACCAAAAGCAGAATTGATGGGTGATGCATGTATTAAGATACCAGGCACCTCCCTCTGTGTGCAATGTGTATCTCCTTACAAGCCAACCTGGGTGTACAGGTGAGCGTTGTTTGAAGCCAACCTGGGTGTACAAGTGAGCATTGTTTGAGGTAAACAAATTCCGATAGAGTTAGTATAGAAATAGGAAAAATTTCTTATTTTTTCTCTCAAGATAATTCACCCAAAATACCCAAAATCCAAAGTTGAAGCCAAAGATGTCAAAACCCTTTAATTAGAGTAGAAGAAGCTGTCAAGATATTACCCAAAACCCAAGTTGAAGCCAAAATTGTCAAAACCCTTTAATTAGAGCAGAAGAAGTTATTGTTGCTAAACTATCATTCCTGCAGTTCTGAGACATGCAATATAAAGCAAAACATGAATCGTTAATTCAATCAAGCACTATTACCTTAAATCGAGTATTAATGAAAACTAGAATTTGAACCTCATTTCGAGTATGAATTCCATCCATCAGTAAACCCGTAAAGATAGTATAATAATGAATGAAAGCAATCAAGCTCTAACTTCTCGCTATTGAATTCGAGTTGTCATTATCAAGGCAGCTCTGAATTCAGAGTTTGATTCTCCACTATGCATTAAATGAATGAGAAAGTACTAAGTTTGCAATTCAGAGGAGGCAGAAATAACAAAGCAGTTCTGAGACATGCAATATAAAGCAAAACATGAATAGTTAATTCAATCAAGCAATATTACCTTAAATCAAGTATTAATGAAAGCTAGAATTCGAACCTTATTTCGAGTATGAATTCCATCCATTAGTAAACCTTGAAAGATAGTATAATAAGGAATGAAAGCAAGCAAGCTCTAAATTCTCGCTATTGAATTCAAGCTGTCTGCAGGCTCTTAAGTGTTGTCCACCAGAAAACATTGCATTGAAGCAATTGTGACTTTTCCAGCCAAAAGAGTGAATAAATAGAAATATTGTCTAGCAAATATTGAAGCAATTGCCAATGTTCCAGCCAAAAGAGTGAATAAACAGAAATATTGAGTAGGATACCAGATCAAGTTCTCATGCAAGCAACAATTGTCAATTGTCAAGCCTGCCAGATTGGGTTCTCATGCAAACAACAACTGTCAAGCCTGCCAGATTGGGTTCTCATGCAAACCGCAATTTTGACACAGCAGGCATGGTCAGTCTCTAGACACGTCAAAAATAAAAATAAATGTTTAAAATAAAAAATACAATGTCTCAATCTTATTGAAATTCTAGAGATACATGTTACTTGTTTCTAGAGATAGAGATACATGTTACTCTAGACATTTAATGTCTATAAATTAATGTTAACATTAAACCAGCGTTAATCCATATGAACATTTATATGACGTCTTCACTTATTAGTCTAAGTTTTAAAAACGAAGAATGGTCCATTTAAATTGCTTGGGCCTCGATATGAGGCCAAATAAGACGATGATTCCCTTGATTGGTTAAAAGGAAAGATTTGATTTCGCTGATTGGTTAGAAGAAAAAAGCATTTCATTAATATAAACAAACTTTGGTTAAAAGGAAAAAAAATCATTGGTTTCAGTGTCAGACTAAAACATATTCAGAAAACCGATTACTATAGTCCTTGCTAGGCCCTTGGGGCAGGGACTAATAAGGTGATTTGTTGTTTTCTCAGAGGTGAACCCCTTTAAAATGGAAGAGATATTCACATTGCAATTATATCCCTTCATAAAGTCATCTGTTAATGTTCTCACTGGTCTTTCCATTTCTAAGTTTTTAATATTGCATGGACTGTATGCATCCGCATATTCACATTGCAATTTTATCCCTCCATAATCTCATCTGTTAATGTTCTTACAGATCTTTCCATTTCTAAGTTTTTAATATTGCATGGACTGCATGCATCCCCAACTGTGTATTTTGTCTTACCTTGGCAAAGTATCTTCCGGGTAATTGAGATCTACGCTGCCTTACAGTGCAGTCAGTTACCAAATACAATAAGATGAAGATAATCTTTCGCTCATTCTTGACATTATGCATGGACATTATGCTTATTCTTTGCCCTTTGCATCTCAGAAGCACAATTTCACCTTTATTTTTGTTTTCTCTTTCTTAGTCAGAACCAATCAGCCCAACACGGTACCACTGCCGCATGTATTTGATGAAAAACCTAAATTAAATAAACTGACCAGTCCAGGCGTTTTTGTTTTTCTCGTCCCTATTGGTCCAATTCTGTGGACAAACTGCAACAAGGAAGCTAGTACATGTCTCTGTCTTGGTAATTGAAATTTGAGAGAGAAGTTTGTTTTGTTAATTGAGCGATAGCTGTAGCTGTCTCTTGGGTATTTTGTAATTCTTGTAATGTTCCGGCGAAATTAATTGTATAATAATTGTCTTAGGGATGAAAAGGAAAATCCCAAAATTTCCAATTTTGATAGTTTTGGGCAGCCAGGTAAAGAAACCCAAAACTGGGGTTTGAAGTTAAATTTACTCAATCATTGATTGAAGGAGGTGAAACTCCTCTAGGAAGAGGAAATCTATAAATATGAAAGAGATCTATGTATTTTTCTTGAGACTCAGGTTTTTAAGACCCCATTTTTCTTGTCAATTTCGGTGGTGAAAGATTTGAACCTAGTTGAGACATTTTCTATCATCTTTCATTCTGTTTTGGCACTGGAGAATGAAGAGCAAAGAAGTTCTTGTGATTTGGGTTTGTGTTTGGGCACAGGGAAACTTGGAAAGACATCGAAGTCTTCTGTTTATTTTTTTTCCTGGGATGAAGTTTATTTTGTTAATTGAGGGATAGCTGTCTCTTGGGTATTTTGTAATTCTTGTAATGTTCCGTGGGAAATTAATTGTCTAATAATTGTCTAAGGGAAGAAAAGGAAAATCCCAAAATTTCCATTTGTAATTCTTGTAATATTCTGGGTAATTAATTGTCTAAGGGACGAAAAGGAAAGTCCCAAAATTTCCAATTCTGGCAGTTTTGGGCAGTCATACAAAGAAACTTAAAAGTGGGGTTTGAAGTGAAATTTGATTGAATGAGGAGAGACTCCTCTAGGAAGAGGAAATCTATAAATATGAGGGATGAATTTATTTTGATCAAATTTATTTGTGTTTTTTCTTGAGGCTATGAGGGTTTTAACTTTTAAGATCCCATTTTCCTTGTCAATTTCGTGGTGAAAGATTCCACCCTAGTTGAGTCATTTTCTATCATCTCTCATTATGTTTTGGCATTGGAGAATCATCTGAAGAGCAGTGAAGTTCTTGTGATTTGGATTCGTGTTTGGGCACAGAGAAACTTG
This sequence comes from Pinus taeda, assembly GCA_000404065.3. Classification (NCBI taxonomy): domain Eukaryota; kingdom Viridiplantae; phylum Streptophyta; class Pinopsida; order Pinales; family Pinaceae; genus Pinus; species Pinus taeda. The sequence goes on along the minus strand of APFE031755385.1, from coordinate 162,682 downwards.
GAAAGACAACGAAGTCTTCTTTTTATATTTTTTTTTGGATTGGGCACAGGAGCAACTTGAAGGACAATGAAATTTTCTTTTTGATTTTTTTGTTTGGGTACAGGGATTCGATCTGTTGGAAGAAACGTAGTTTCTCCTCTTGTTTTGGCCACATGAAAACATCTAATCAAGGCAACGACTCTCTGTGACAACCTGATTCCAAGGTTTGTGAAGTCTGAAATTGGGTGACTCCTTTGCAAGGGCATCCTGAAGCTGAGGTTGTGTTTCTGTGGGAGCTAACTAAATTGATTTTATGAAGGAAAGGGTCTAGGTTCCATATGGTGGAAGCAGAGCAAATTATCTTAAAAAACACTCTTGCTGTGAAGTTGAGATTCCCGCTAAGGACAAAAGGGGACCTCAACGTTTGGCTTGAAGCAACAAAATTCTTGACCAAAGGCTGCTGGGAAACACGTGGGTTCTAAACAAGAAAAGACCCTAACCATGCCATGAGTTGACAAGATAAAAGATTAGTAGCAAGCTAGGATGTTGAGTTCATATCATTGACTGTTTTTTGATTGCTGTTGTAGAAGAAGAAGAAGAAATTATTTTAACGTCCACGAGGCCAAAAATAGCCTATGGGACAGATTGCTTCTCCATCTGATTCTTGTATTCAACCCTTTTCTTGTGAAACCTCACAATAAACGCTCCTAGCTTCTCGACAAACCCCTCGCTGAATAAATTATCCCAAGAGTTACCTGCCAAAATATCTGCATAACTTTCCCTATTGTCTTTGAAGGCCTCACATTCTAAAATGAAATGATTTTCTGTTTCCACTTTTCTGGTAGAGCAAAAAATACACTCTTTCTTCCCACACTTCTTTTGGCCTTTTCCAGCACCTTGTTTCATAGCGAAGTTGATGAGAATTAGTCCTTAGCTGAGCGATAAGAATTCTGGCTCTCTAAGAAATATTGGCCCCTACGTACGCTGTTTGTTGATGATTATGAGCGGGATTAAACTCTTCAATCTAGTACTTTTTCTTTCTCCCTAGCTCCTTATCCCAAGTACGCTGTGGAACTTATCCATAACAAAAGCTTTTATCTCTTTAGTGTTTGTGGGACACATGTTCAAGCAAATACCTCATTCACTAAACCATTTGATATTTTGCCGCATCCAAGTCTTCTTTCTTTTGCACAATATGTCATTAAAGACAACCTTAGGCCATCTACCCTCTTCCATTTGCTCATTGTTTTTTAAATACCTTATGGCTTGGACCATAACAATTGCTTCAATAGAAGTAATTCTTGTTTCACTTAATAAGATAGCATAAGGAACTGCAGTTTTAATTTTGAATTTGTTTGTGATCAAGCGCTTCTGAATTTTCTCATTTTGTTTCCACTGCATCTCAGAGGTATTGGTGGCCCACAATTCACAACCATAGTGAATCACCAGAATCACTAAAAGCCCAAAAAGAGTTTGAATGGTTTTCCAGTCCCATAACTCTGCCTCTCTACACCTATTTTGAAAAGCATAAAATGCTTTCCAACCTCCCAAAGTTATTTTCTTTCTACAACCGTCCCAACTTAGATTTCTGTTGAAGTCAATTCCGAGGTATTTGTAATCCGCAACTTCTTCCAGAATGCTACCTTCAAAGTAGAAATTATGCTGGTTCTGTTTTTTTTGTTAGAGAAAACCACTACTTTCGTTTTGCTAATATTGACTTGCATCCCCACCCTTCTACAAAAATGCTCAAGGGAAAGTAAGTGCTCTTGCAAACCAAGAGCAAATTTAGCAATTAGAATGAGGTCATCTGCATACAAAAGAAGCCTTATAACAAACTTCCCCAAATGGATACTATCACCCCTTGTGAATTTAGCCACTCTTCGAGCTTGTCGACATATAAACCAAAAAGAGTAGGAGACAATGGGCAACCTTACTTGACCTCGATATCACTTCTAAAACATTCGTAAATGCCTGTTGAAGTTCTAATTTTGACTTTCACCTCTTCATACAACCTATGCACCACTGCTCTCAAATGCCTAGGAAGCCCAAGTTCCTCTATTCTGTGCCAAAGCTTATCCCTAGGAACCGTGTCAAAGGCTTTTTTGAAATCAACAAAGCAACAAAAGACTTCTTCCTTTTTCTCTCAAACTTTTTCAATGACGTGCCATAAAGTTATACCATGATCCACTATGGAATGTTTAGGTCTAAAACCTGCTTGCCCTTTAGCATGTTTATCTCTTTCCTTCGCCCACTTCCTGATTTATTTTCTAGCATGCTTCCAAATGACTTTGCAAACAAGGGGTTTATCATTATGGTCCTATACTTGGAGGGATTAGTGACGTCACCACTCTTGAAAAGACGTATTGCCAGATTAGTTGTCCAATTTATGGGGAACCCCTGTTGTATGATGTTGTTGAAAATTTTTGTAATGTGAGGTGCAAGAATTTTTAATGCTCACTTTAAATACTATGCTTGGAGTTCAACTAAGTCTTCTGCTTTTCCAACACCCGACTTCTTGATACCCATCTCTACCTCTTGCACTGTGAAGAGTTTAGTATCAATGTTGACCAAGGGAGGGGGGTCAACCTTGGAATCCTGCTTATAAATTTATCTTGCATAGTCGAACCATTTAGAAGCTGTAATACTATTTTCAATTTGTATCTTTCTTGGTTGGAGTTCCTTCCAAAATAATTTGGGCTTATTTTTCCTAAGGAAGATTAGTTCTTCCCTCCTTGAAACCATGAAATCAACCTTTTTCTTTCTTAATATTTGCTTGTAAGCTTTAAGGTTTATGTTATCCTTGTTTGACTCTTTCCACATTCTCCTTGCCTTTTTGCATTCCTCGTCAAACCAAGCATTAATCAGAAAGCAATTTGTTTCAAACTTCTTAATTTTTGCTCTTTTGCACAAATGTGTTAATTTGTGACTATGAAGGCCGTGAATTGGAATTTTCTCCTTCTCAAAGAGCCTCTCTAGCATTATTTTTAAGGTATTACAATTTTCTGGAATCAAAAGGATTTTTCCCTTTGGGAGATTTTGTTGAACACACTGAGCTTTTGACTCTAACTTCTTCTTTCCAGTCTAAGAGTAACTTAAATAAATTGGCTTGTGATATGATTTTAAGTCCCAAAGCCGATCTCAAATCATAACTTTTTCCATTTTCTCACACAAACAATGCAAACAAATTACATAATCTATTACAGTTGCTCCATTGTAAGTAGTGTAAGTGAAATTAGCAGACTTTGCCCATCTAGTGAAATCATTACAAATGACTAAATCGAAAGCCCCACATAGACGAAGCAATTGTTCACCAAGGAGATCACAACCGTTGTCCTCTGAAATTCTTTCCCATTGATGATTACTCTCTTTTGTAAGTTAGATAGGGTCGCAATCTTTTTTACAACAAATAATGCTAGCATGCTCACTTGTAGTCCTAACATTGAAATCACCCACTATAAGGACTTCACCTAGCTGAGAATATGTTGCAATATCTGCTTTTAAGGCTGCAAAGGGATCCTTGTGGTCAAGCCCTCTACTTTTGTAAGTTTTGAAACTTGCAACGCAAAATAGCATGCTGCGATTTTGATGTGATTTCCATTTTATGATATTTTAACCAAATGAATTGTTTATTTGAGTCTTCTTTTTCTTGTTGAATGAAACGACCTTCTTTTCCCCTCACTAATACCATGATACCCCTGTGTCCTTTGCCATTCCCTGCTGCCTTGTTCCACACTGCCATCTTCTAGTACCCTTCAAACAAAGGTGCCATGCTCATGTGTTTCAACTTTCTATGAGGCAAATTATGTCTCTATCTTCCACAATAGGCCCTAACCCAGGTCCTTGTCTCCATGGGTAACCTCTGTAGTTCCAACAGACTAATCTTAAGGAAACCTGGGTATGACTTGATTGCTATTTGTTTTGACAAGCAAGACTCACAATTGAGTCTTTGTCCCTGCTTGCCCATACTGACCTTGCTACCTGATTTCCTGCTAAAGAGTTTGTTGCCCCTTCTTTGTTACCATCTTGCTGCTCTGTTTTGGAAGGAGGTCCAAAATGCGCTATCACAACTTTACCTTTATAAATCTATGCTCTCTTGCCCTCGTCCCCTGCTGCCCTAACCTTTGACATTTCCTCCCTCTTTTCCTCTTGTTGTCTTATAGTTAAATCTTCTTCTAGAAAAAAGTGAGAACCCCTTAAGTGCTGCTTCTTGCTTAGAATGATATATTTATCACGCAAGCTAGGCATGATGACTTTTATGGGTTTGGCTCTCTCACTGTTAATCTTACCCACCCTCCATGCTTGGCATATTTGTCCTTGCCAAAACAACTTGTCTTTTAAGAAGTCCCTTGCAAGGTCAAGAGTACATTCATTTTTCCTAGTCTTTTACCCTTTTAATAATTATGTTTACCACTCTATCTTGTCTTTCCTTGCTTTCTCTATCTTGCATGTTGCCAACCCGAATGTTTGTTTCTCCTTGTTAGCAGAATTGCTAATAACTTGAGCCCATTGGAAACTTTTGTGGAAGCTCCTTTTCTTTCTTCTCTTGCTTTCTCTTCATGGTTGTCTATTTGGGCAACCACTTTCCCTTTATCCTGGGATGGTTTCGCATTCACCATCGCTGTACTTTCCACTACGTATTTCTTCATGTTTTGCACATCCGTCTTCATGCGTTGTCATTCTGTCTTTCTATCAGGAAAGCTTCCTGTAGGAATGGCTCCTTCAAAACTTTATTACTTTCTGCTAAAGCCTAATTTTCAAATGTTAGTACATGAATTTTATGATCTCTTTCCTGCTCTTTAGCTTCTAAAACCTCCAAACCCTTTTTTGCACTTAACAATTCTTTCACATAAAGATCTGATGACCAGGTGAGAGGTTTGGATGTGGGACTACATAGAATCGTCAATGAATTTTCCTCTGGGTTTGTTGTTGCCACATGTTTGCAAAGAGGACTTGTTTGAATATTGCTTATTGCGAAGGGCTCGAGTACTTTCCCTTTCACATGTTTTTTCTTTGTTTGCTGCCATTTTAGATGGGCTAGTCTTCGTTTTAAAATGCCCCGATACTGTTTGGCATTAACCCAAACCCACTTCTCTGCTTTGGCTAATGAGACAATTTTCACTTGTCCTAGATCAGTTGTTTCCACAAGTCTTGAAATTTCTTGTCTGGTTGTCATGTTTGAATGCATTGCTGATGATTGTCCTCTCATCAAATGTCTCCGAAAATGTTGAAAAATGTGTCCAAAAAAACCTCAAAATGTAAGTAAACTATAACAACTGTATATGTTAAGTTCCAACTCCTTCACTTCTGCGGTGCCGGACTCCTAATTCCTCCACCCAGTTTCAAACGGTGCCACTGCAAACGTATCATTTCGGTGGCTGAAATAGAAGGGCGCTCGCATGTAAGCTCATGGCCGACCGCATCGGCGAAGATGTATGTGGAAATAGAAAGCTCGTTTAATTCAAAACTTCAAACCTAGAGCCGCTATCGAATCTTGTCCCCATCGCACCTTGCCCTTCAGGATTTGCCCCTGTGTAGTATTGTCGCATCCTTTCACCGAAAAACATTGGTTAATAAGGTCTTTGGTTTAGTTTGTAACAAACTGCTAGATTTGTGCATTAGTTTTGATTTGACATGGATATAGAAAAGCGAAGCACGCGTTCTTGTCTGCTTCTTTTCCCCACTGTCTCAGGTGGGTAAAGTACTAGATCTGATCCCTCCCCACTCAGATACATGGAGTCTCTCTCAGATTCTTGCGAAACAATGAAATGTAAACAATGAAATGGGATATTATGGTGCATGACCTAGAATTCTCCGTTGAACTCCAGACTTGGGAACTTTATTTAGAAATTTTGTGCCGAACTGGATTAAATTATTTGACAGTAAGTGTAATTAGTCTATATTTACTTGGCGGGTCTTTGGTACACTGTTTAATTGTTATGGTGATATATATATATATATTTTTTTTTTTTTGAATTATCTGATTGTATATGTTTGGGTCAGAATGTATTGTTTGTTAACTTTTATGAATTGTGGACTGGATGTTTGGTATTAAAGCTGTTACCTTGTGAAGTGTTTAGAGGAAATTGCTGAATAATACCTAACTGTGAGAAAACCTAGGGCAAATTACCCTAGCACTCTACATATTTGTAAAGGCTCATATATATTTTTTTATGATTGTACATAGTAACAACAACAACCTTTTTCAACCAGCAGGAATACAGTGAAAACGCTGATGATGCTTGTGTGCAGTCAATTGTCAAACAGAGGAAAATGAACATAATCTTTAGTTGAGTTTCTGCAATAGGACATCAGTAAACTCACACACAACATATATCCAGAAACTTATATCAACATGTCTATGGGCTGTGGAAATATACATTCACAAATGCACATTATGTTTAGCTTTTACCCACAGCATCACAGAAGCACAATTCCAGGATTGTTTAGTTTTGTATTTTTATAATTAGAGCCAGTTATTCCAACACTCCACCACTTCGACCTATATTCTTTTTCCAAGGAAAGCCCAGTGTTCCACGGGGACTCGCCCCCCCCATAGGGGTCTAGTTTCCTCGCTCCCCCGCGCTCTGGGGACTTGGGGACGAGTAGGGGACGTTTCCCTACGCTCCCAAAATGGAGGAAACTCAGGGGGACATGCCAGGGAAACGTTTCCCTTCCCTGAGGGGACGTTTCCCCATGCTCCCAAAAAAATGGCCTTGCTTATAGTTTATGATTTAATAGACCTAAAGTGGTACAAAGCTACTCATGTTCTGTATGGGGATAACGTCTTGTGCTGTCTTTTGGTTTCAACAAGCGTTATTTTAGAGGGTCAGTATCATGGAAATTTGTTGGACCATATAGCACGTACATGAATTCTCCCTTTTAAAACTTCTCATTTTTTTCTCAAGTGATGGCTGGATTACAGTGGGGAGATAACTGGAGTGACAGGCAAAGAATATGAGACATTCAGTTTGTGCTTTTAATTTGCATGACATTTGACATACAAACATGGAAGCAGCACCTATGTCATGTGGGAAATAATTGGGTGGACTATAGACTAACATGCGTTTACTGCAAGCATGACAAAATACTATGGGCAGTAAGAAATCTCAGGAACTGTCGTTATATATGAATTTATATAGTTACAAAATTTACACAGAGCACAGTTGCTCAGCTTGAATTCTCAAGTCTGAAAATTATTTTCACCCCTGAAATACACTGCTAGTTTGAAGTTTGAACTACATGGCATTGCTCTAATAAGGTAGACAAATTATCCATGCCATCGTTGGTCACCCAAGTTGGTTCGCAGATGGTCATCCTGCAGTGAATGTCATTTGATAGTAAACTGTCAAAAACTCTTTCATGTGATCTTCTCATCTCTCCTGGAACTAAAACTCTTCTTTCGGCATATGGTGTACTGTCTATATTATATATAATATAACAAAATTTCTAGTTGTTGGATCCAATACAGCTGGACAACCCATTGTAGTTGTCCCTTCTACTGCCAATGCAGTGTTCCTGATCTGTTCATTTACCTTTTCACAGAATTCAGTGGCTACCTTATCAAGTTGAAGCTCTCCCTCTGTCTGACCAAAATCTAAATTAGAATTTGACCAAGCTGAATTAGAATTTTAAATTTATTATTTTATATGATATTATAAATTTGGATAATGTCAAATGATATTCATATCAATGATCATGCTTTGCAGCTTTTCAATTCAAACCACATTGTCATAGTGGACTCAATTAATAAACTATATTTTATATTTATAAATTTTTAAGACCCTGACGCTCCCTCACGTTTCCTAAAAAATGGTAGGGAGCTTTTGCATAGGCCGCTCCCGCGCCTCCTCACTCCCTCGCCCCCTCGTCCCAGAACCTTGGTGGAACATTGGGAAAACCTCTTGGGAAGTTCCTTGGCACTTCCTTGCATTTTGTGGATGGTGCCTATTGCAAACCTATCAACATTCACTATTTTGCCTAACCCTGCAGGGACATTGAGTGAGGCATGAAACAGAGGTAGCCGACTTGGGCTACTTGACCTTGAGACTCTCTGCATGAAGTTCAAAGCACTTAACCCCTTGAGCTAATCTACAAGGCTACATTGGCATATGTATCCATTAAAAACCTAAGTAGATAAAATGACCAGGTAAGTATGCTCTTCTCCTCCCTTGTTGATTTGGGGTAGCATCGGATGTGCTCTAGCTATGAAATTTGGTGGAGAGGTTGGGGTACATGAGATCTCCAATACCCAGAAAGGGTTTGGGCAGATTCTAAACAGTTAAGGAGATATTAAAATAATTAATATTTTTAATGGAGTCCCTAAGTCTAAACCTAGGGAAATTAAAATATTAATGCGAATTAATATGACACTGTGTTAGAATGGTCCAAAAGACATGGATCAAGCCAAATCTAATCTTAGCAGTTGATTAGGGACTTAATCTCGGTCGTTGATATGTCAACGAGAAAAGTATAAGAGGGGGCTTGAGGGTCACTTGGAGAGGACACCGGAGTGATCAGTCATTCTATTCTCTAGAGCGGGGTTTGCCAGGAGAGATAGAATTAGTGATTGGAGTTGCAGCTGAGGGGCATTGAGTACAGAGAGACAGAGAGGCAGAGAGGAGATAGTGCTTGGAGAGCAGCGCAGTAGCCGGGAGAGTGATGCAGTAGCAGCCAGAGCTCACGCAGGGCCATGCAGAGGTAGCTGGGAGCTGTGCAGAGCTTTAGAGAGGCTAGTGTTGCTGACCCAGAGGGCTAGAAAGCTGACGTAGGGCCTCCTAAGGCTGACGCAAACCCATTCAGGGTGACGCAGGGCCAGCGCTGGGCAGAGAGGGGCTGATGCAATCCAGAAAGGTAGACGCTGGGATTTCTTGGGCAGATTGGAGCTATGGAGATGCCGAAAGGTGTTTATGGGGTTTTAGCCAGGACATTTGTCTCAAACTGAGAGGTATTACTGCCAAGGAAATTCTTTGTTGGGTAGGCCGGATTTGGCACCTAGATTGTACTCTGATATTTCTTAATAAGAAAACCCTCAGAGAGCTGCACCGGTTTTCCCACATTGGGTTTTCCCGGGGACATTGGTCCAAAAATAACGGTGTCATTTGGTGTGATTGTTTCTGTTTCCTTCAGTTGTTGATCTGTAATATGTTAAGCATGCACTAGTGTTTATTTCAGTATCTACATTGTAAATAACTTGTTAAGTAACAGAACAAGTAGGTAGGAATAAATCAGATAAAGTGCATGGAGGGTTTCTAACTGGTAGACTTAGAAACTTCAACATGGTATTAGAGCGTGATTGCAGATCACAGGAGGACTGAGGACATCGGCCGAGTGGAGCAATAGCAGCAGAAAACAGCTTTCCCGAGGTGACAAACGCTGTTTCTAGCAGAGCAACAACAAGGAAGGGTGACGCAGTGCTTGCATCATCAAGGGTGAGCCAGGAAGAGGCAGCGCAAAGGCTAAGGAAGGCAAAGGGAGCCTCACGCAGAGCCACGTAGAAGCTAGGAGGGTTGACGTAGTTCGCCGAAGAGGCCGGGTTGCTTGTGCCGGGATTACGCAGAGCCTAGGAGCTCTCACCTTCAAGTTGCTGTGGTTTAGAAGATTGTGGGAACATTGCAGAGTGGAGCTGGTGAGGTATTGTAGTCAGAACAGTCCCTGACAGGGCAAGGCCAAGAGGAGGGAGTTGCTACCAAGGGTTTCTAGCGAGAAACCCGGATCAGTGGTGCAGTTGCATAGACGATCAGAGTAGGGGGCATCTTGACATCGACAGAAGGATTTCCAGGAGGGAAATCGAGACTCAAAGGGGGTCAGATCGAGAAATTCCAAGAGGGAAGTAGAAGAGTATCATGGCACTACACGGAGTAAGAGACCAAGATAGACTGGACAGAGTGTCGAACTTCGTAGTCTGGAAGGCCAAAATCTTATCTGTACTTGACAGAAATCGTGTCAAGAGCTTCGCCTTGAAGGTTATAGCTATCCTAGTCGACCTGAATGATTACGACAAGTACGAGGAGGCAATGGCAAGGGCTAAGAGCATTATCCTTGACGGGGTCGAGGACCATGTAGTACCACACATTGCCGAGAAGGAAACGACATATTAGATGTGGGAGGCCCCCAAGAAATTGTACTAGCATACTTATGTGCAAAGAAGAATGTTACTAGAGAATCAGTTGAGGTCGTATCAGATGAAGAAGAGAGAACCGATTGACACCTTCCTCGAAGGACTGAATGAGATTCGAGATCAGTTGATTGCTATAGAAGCCATGCCGGATCAGGAATTGATGGTGAGGAAAGCCCTGAATGCTGTCTCAGAAGACTGGGAGGTATTTGTCCAGAGTATACTAGGCAAAGGGACACTTCTACCTTGGGATGAGATGTGGGCGGCTCTTCGCTAGGAAGAGATCAGATGACAGTCAAAGATGGGTAGCAGCAACAAGGGGATCAAAGTCAAGCGGGAGGAGGAAGATGTTGCCTTAGCATTTGAGGGAAAGCAGGAAAAGCGGAAGAAGAAAGATCTCTCCAAGATCAAGTGCTTCCACTGTGGGGAGCTGGGTCATTATGCGACCCAGTGTCCAAAGAAGAAGAGTTAGGGAGAGTCTTCCGAGACTAAGGCAGCGCCAGCAAGGGCAGAGAAGGAAGTGTTGACAGATGATGACTGTGCCATGAGTGCACATGCGTCACTTGAGCAGATGTGGGGAGACATCGAGCTGTAGTCAGGCGGACTACAGGCGATGAGGGGCAGGAGCCTCGATGTACCCAACCTCTTGGATTAGAACTTGCTACAGGACCCTCGAAGAGGAGTAGCAGGACTGGTTGAGTTGGGTAGAGACGGATGCAGATGAAGCGGTAGAGAGAGCTACAGTGCAGGAGTCTTGAGACAGCGTGAGGCTAGTAGGCTGCAACAGTGTGAGAGGCATGAGAGTGTTGCACTACTGTAGGATGGCACAAAGAGGTGTGCAATGGTGCGAGATGCAGGGAGTTGTTGCAACAATGCAGAGGTTAGAGAGGGAGCACTTGTCAGCAGCGGAGGGAGATTCAACATCAGGAGGGTCTCTAGCCCAACAGAGAGGTCAGAGTTGGGAGATCAGTTACTTACTTCTTAGTAACTGAGTTGCAGTGCAGCAGTGGGCAGCACGATGCAACATGATAAGAAGAGGTGCAGTGCGGATGCAATGTTGAGAGAAAGGACCAACAACAACACGGATATAGAGGGAGCTGTCGTATAGATGCAGCAGTGGCAGTGGCAGAACCATGTGCAGCAATATAGGATACAACAGTGCAGAGGATGGTGGGTAGTAGGCCTAGCATCAGCACAAGGACCAATGCTGGATGATCAGAGTAATACTCAGTGAGGAGTATTGCTAGAGCACAATTCTCGCTCAGAGGGAGTGCTGATTTGGGAGCATCGGATGTGCTCTAGCCACGAAATTTGGTGGAGAGGTTGGGGCACATGAGATCTCGAATACCCAAAAAGGGTTTAGGCAGATTCTAAACAGTTAAGGAGATATTAAAATAATTAATATTTTTAATGGAGTCCCTAAGTCTAAACTTAGGGAAATTAAAATATTAATGTGAATTAATATGACACTGTTTTAGAATGGTCCAAAAGACATGGATCAAGCCAGATCTAATCTTAGCCGTTGATTAGGGACTTAATCTCGGCTGTTGATATGTCAACGAGAAAAGTATAAGAGGGGGCTTGAGGGTCACTTGGAGAGGACACCGGAGTGATCACTCGTTCTATTCTCTAGAGCGGGGTTTGCTAAGAGAGATAGAATCAGTGATCGGAGTTGTCGGGAGAGTAGCACAGTAGCTGGGAGAGTGATGCAGTAGCAGCCAGAGCTCACGCAGAGGTAGCCGGGAGTTGCGAAAGGCTTCAGGGAGGCCAGCGTTGTGGACGCAGAGCTTCAGAGAGGCCAACATTGTTGACGCAGAGGGCCAGAAAGCGGACGCATGGTCTCCTAAGGTGGACACAGACCCATTCAGGGTGACGCAGGGGCAATGTTGGGCAGAGAGGGGCTGACGCAGTCCAGAAAGACAGACGCTGGGGTTTCTGGGGTAGATTGGAGCCGAGGAGCTGCCGGAAGGTGTTTCCGGGGTTTCAGCTAGGACATTTGTCTCAAACTGAGAGGTATTGCTGCCAAGGAAATTCTCTGTTGGGTATGCCGGATTTGGCACCCAGATTCTACTCTGATATTGCTTAATAAGAAAACCCTCAGATAGCTGCACCGGTTTTCCCACATTGGGTTTTTCCGGGGACATTGGTCCAAAAATAACAGTGTCATTTGGTGTGATTGTTTCTGTTTCCTTCAGTTGTTGCTCTGTAATATGTTGAGCATGCACTAGTTTTTATTTTTAGTATTTACATTGTAAATAACTTGTTAAGTAACAGAACAAGTAGGTAGGAATAAATCAGATAAAGTGCATGGAGGGTTTCTAACCGGTAGACTTAGAAACTTCAACACCCCTCTCTCTCTCTCTATATATATATATATCCACGAAACAAAGCATCCTACCCTTGAGTTTGGACTCCGTAGGAAAGGGTAAGATATTGTTTAGGGCATGTGTATATATATATATTTATTTATGTGCGCAAACTGTGGCAGAGACAAGCTACACTACATGGTTCTGTCTTGTTAATTAAGAGAGAAGTCTGGTTTGTTCACTGTATTGATTTTTGTATGCTTCTGCATAGTAAGAACTCCAAGGTTTTTCACCCTTCACAGCTACAGCAAAATGTTAATGATGTTTCAACCTTTCCACTAGGTTGGAACTTATTACGTAGGGCTCTCTGTCTTTTAATTGTAAAATTGACTTTAGCCATGTGCTTATGAGAGTTACTAATTTCAACAATTTAGTTTGTAGTACCTGTTTGAAAGAAGACCAAGTGACCAACAATTTTTTTTTACATGGAAAACCTCGCAGGGAAACCTCTGAGTACTGCCCCACATTTTTTCGATGGTACATGATGTATGCCTGTTGGTGCTGATTATGTTGCCTGGCCTGGTAGCGGCATCGAGATAAACATACAGCAGAGGCAGCTAGCTCAAAGGGATTGGCCTTGAGGCCTCCTGCATGTATGTCAATGCACTCAACCATTTGAGCTAGCTTATTGAGCTAATGAAGACCAACATAGATTGTTTTGTTGAACATGATCTATGCATGGATGCTGATTAATATAGTTAAATATAAATGTGGGAGTGGGACAACAGAATCAGATTTGGGCAGAGTACACTTTTAACTTCAGTACCTTCTTTCCAAATTGAGATTGTTATCAATTTCTTGTAATATCCCCAAATAGAGATAGTAGAAAAATAACACTATTTCCCTAACAAGGGCATTGCAGAATCTGAAATTTTATTTGCATATAAAAATCAGAAATTAGAAATATGAAGACTACTTGCTGAAATAAACACAAATCTGAAACTATTCTCTGAATTTTATCTCCAAATCAACCTCCAAATCTGATGAATGATTGCAGCCTAGAAAAGATGATGTGCTAGGTTCTCACAAACTGAAGCACTTCCACCAAAACACACCCTTCTAACTAGGGGGAGCCCATATGTCTCTTCAAAACCAATGATACTCAAGGTTGTCAGACCATAAGCCCAAAATTGCAGCAACATAGAATAGAAACTCACAACATACAACTCACAGCTACCAAAGTGACCTTCTCCTTTTATCGACTATGGAAGTCGAATTATCCATGCAAGCTTTTGTCTTTAATCCATGCACATTACTGAGACTCAAGTTAATTTGCAGGTGTGCCTTGTCAACTTGAAGACAACCCAAAGTAAAGTGTTCAAGCATTGGAGCTAAGAGAAGGTTTCAAGGAGATGCACATTGTTAACTCACCAATCTTCTTGGAGTTCTCTTCCATGCATTTCGGGTAATTGATGGTGAACGAGGATGAGATGGCCATGCACAGGGCTAAAGGCATACGCTTGAGGTCAATTGAAGTAGAAGTGGAGAGAAGAACATGCGCTTAGTGTAGTGGAGATACTTTAGATCTAACTCATGTCAAACTGTTGTGAAGAGGGAGAGAAAAAGGCATGCACCTAGTTAACTGAAGTACACTCTCAGTTATCTCCCTCTGCATGCAGATGCTGCAGTTAACTTCAAGAAAAGTGCCAACTGATTCCTAAATCAGTGCATGCGTCCCAATGGTCTTTAGTTCACTCATGCATGCACTTCAAATAACTCCAAGTCATGCTCAATCTTATCTAGGTGCACTAATCCACATGCATGTGCCCAAATCCAATTGGCTCTATGTCCTTTTCCTCTTGGGTAAGCCAATGAAAAGACAACCGATTTGCTATTAGTTTTCATGGTTGAGTTGGGGACATTACAATCCTCCCCACCCAAAGAATGCTTGTCCTCAAGCATTTGTAGATCAAGATGTTTAAGAATCTCCTCCCCTTCCCATGTTGCTTCCTCCAAGGGCATGTTTTTCCATTTGATGAGTTATTTGAAGATTAATTTGTTCCTCAATTGTTGCTCCCTTGCCTGCAGTATGATCTCTGGAATAAGTATCAATTTACATTCTTCATCCAGGGAGGTAATTCCATTGAAGGAGTCACATGCTGCCCAAGAGCCTTTTTGAGGCATGATACATGAAATACATTGTGAATATTTCTTCTAGAAGGCAGCACCAATTCTATGCTCCACCAATTCTCCTAATCACCTTGAAAGGCCCGTAAAATTGGGGTTCAAGCTTTTCTGCTCCAGCGATATTCAATGAAGATTGTCTATAACGTCGAAGATGCAAAAATACCATGTCTACCACCTCAAAAGATCTCTCGATTCAATGACGATCAACATATTTCTTCTGCTGTTCCTGTGTAATCCAAATATTCTTCTTTAGTGTCTTGAGGATATCTTGGTTCTCTTCAGCCCATTCAAGAGCTTTTGGAGCTCTAGAATTAGAAAAGACCAAATCTACAAATGTAGAAGCTTCATAACCATACAAGGCTTTGAAAGGAGTCGTGCCAATGCTTATGTGATATGTGTTGTTGTAAGAAAATTCTGCCAAATGTTCCTCAGGTAGCCCTCGAGCCATTTATTAACAATTTCAGTTTGACCATTTGTTTGAGGATGATAAATAGTGCTATGACCAGGCTTTGTTCCTACCAACTTCATTAATTCTTGCCAAAAATTGCTAATGAATATGCGATTTCTGTCACGTACAATCCTCTTAGGCACACCATGAAGTTTGATACATGTTCGAAAAATAGACCAACAACTTGTGGAGGTTTAGATTCAAAAGGCATTGGCATGAAGTGAACATATTTAGTAAGTCTATCCACTACAACAAAAATACAGTGCTTATCATTTACCTTAGGCAACCTCCTGATAAACTCCATCGATATTTGTTCCCACCTTTGGTTGGGAATAGGAAGTAGTTGTAGCAGCCCTACAGGGAAGGAAACTTCCACCTTGTTTCTTTGGCATTGATTGAGAACATCATCCTTCATACTTTCCCATGAGAACCTTTCACAAATAGCCCTGTATGTCTTCAAATAACCAGGGTGACCATCAAGTTGATTGTTATGAACAACAATTAGAAGTTTTGCTTAAACTTACTTTCGGGCATGTTAGCCACCATTTTGTGGGTGATATCCCTAGGAGATTTTTTTTTTCCAAGATGGTCCTTAGCTGGCAGCCAACAACCCCTTGTAGCGACCAACTAGCTCACTATGCCATTTCTCTGCCACCTGAGCCAACCATGTGGTCCCTCGCCCATCTGCCACGATCATATGTTTGAAAGTGGGTCTCTTGAATCCAAAGGTATGCCTTGTCATTTGGTAATTGAGTATTGTAGTTTGCTTATCATGGACACTTTTGGGCATGGTTTAATGGGGGGGGGGGGGATTTGGTAGAAAGAATGGGCTAGGTTTGTGCTCTTGTCCCCTAGACCCCTTTTGGATATTAACCTTGGATTCTAGTCGCGTGGGATCTCTTTTATTGACCATTTGGCTTTAGGGACGGTATTTCATGGGAAACCCTGATTTTGGTTATGTGGTCTCGCTCCCTTATCCGCATATATTATCCCCTTTCCACACATTATTACCCCATTCATCATTTCCCGCACTTGGGTCGACATTCCTCCACGGGGTCCACATAGGGTTAGCTCACCCCTTCCCCTTGCCCCAACCTTGGGTCAGGCCTGGAATGATGCCCCAGAGGTTGATGTAGCTAAAAAGAAAGATAAAAGCATATTTGGCCACATTCAATAGGAAAATGTACCACAAAATGAAAAACATGGCCGAGACAAACACATTTAGCACGTGGGCAAAAGCCAATACATAAGCTCTACCACATCATTATGGCCATCACGCTTGTTCCTACAAGTTATATGAGCCTCCTTCATCATATAGGAACCCATGATTGCCCCAACCCTAGTGGGCAATGAACCGCCCTACCATAAAAGGGGGTATTCACTACTATATCTTATGCATCATGCTTTTACCCCTTGAGCCCCAAGCAGTTAATCAAAGAAAATCATAAAAGGCAAAGGACATATAAAGAAAGGTGGAAAAATCAAGGCCTGGGCACCTTATGTACAACGATTGCTCCCTCCTATACATTACAAACCCAAGTATGGGCTTCCCTTTTATTAGCTACCTTTGTAAGTTTGTACCCCAACATTTGGCCTAGGGTTGCCCCTTCTCATCCCCTACTTCATTCATCTATTTGTCACATGCCACCGCCTTTTGAAGGATGTACCTTGAACATATTATCCCCTTTAGAAGTAGAAACCACCTAATAGGATACTTGGTTAACCTCATTTAGAGTTTAGGAGATATTGGCACATCCCGAAGCCCATTATGGAAGGGCAGGTCATTATGAAGTCCCCATTTGTGGTCCATGGTTGGTAACTCATTTACTCGATTTCTCTAATGACTTGTTGTATTGGAAGGCTAGGGGACATATTGGATCTTATGTAGGATTGCAAATGGTCTTCGTCTTGGGTTTGGTCGCCTTATACAGGGTCCTAATCATCCAGAGGGCTACTTTGGCACATGTAGGGTGTGCGTTGAGAGGCATGGGCCTCCACAATAGTAGATAGTATTTCATGGATCCCTGAGGATGTTCAGAGATTGCTCAAGATTCACCGATTGGACGAGGAAGATGCACCTGGTTCACCTTTGCCAAGTCAGCCACACAGATGTACCATACACTTGGCAGTTGACCCAGGACTTGTAGGATGATGTGGCATCACCTACACCATCATTAGATCTCTTGCAGATGATCCACAACCATCTTCGACTCATTTGGAGACCCATGAAGCTATTATTGTGCCCCCACACCCACTGGGAGCACCACAGGTTTATTGTTTGGAGAACAAGGGGCCAACCTCTTGTCCATCACTTTTGAGGGTCCCATTCTTTATTATGGCACCTATGGACCTCATTAGGCCTCTTGAAGGGCCCTACGACATGTATTATTCATCATCTGACCTCTTAAGAGGTTTATTCTTTTATTTGTGAGCTAGTTTGGTAGGCTTGTTATCAAAAGTTAGATTATTAGCACATTATTTTATTTTTGGCGCTTAATGTAGGCCAAGGAGACTAATTCAAACTCCTCATTAGTGTATAAATACAAGGGAGATGAGTTGATTTGCTCATCATCACTTTGGATTGGATTTTTTCTCCCTCTTGAGAATTTCACACTTTTTCTTGGAGGATGAATTAGAGCTTTATGGATGAATTTTGATGTCTGGATTTGGTTTATCTTATCTTGGAGCTTCTCTATTGTCAAATTGTGGATGGTTGGATATGTTCTATTACATGTAAGTACATGCTTTTAATGCTATTATTGTTTTACTTTGTCATATACATTGGATTGGGATTTTCACTATTTTTAGGGATAATTGCTGCATGCATTTACTGCTTAAATTGTGGAATTTTGTCTCTATATAGCATCTCTCAATGTATGGGCCATGTAATTTGAATGAAATTTCCTAGGGATAATTCTATTAATGAATTCATCTTGATAAGTCATCACCTTTTGCAAGTCAAAGTACAAAAGCTGTAAGGTTGCTTCCCTTTGCCCTAGAAGGCTAGCGAGGTAGTCTTAAGGCCTCATTGACCAAGAAACAAGGTCCTCATTCATATTTATCATAAAATCCATTCTCCCAAGACTAAGGCACTGATCTCCCAAGAGGTGGTCACCCAAAGTCAATTATTTTTCACCTTTTCCTAGGTCTAGCCAAGTTGGGTCACCTAGGGCATCATTTTCCTGACAAAATAGCCCTCCAAAAAGTTCGATATCCTAGCCTCTCCTGGTTGGTGTCTCCTTAAGGCCTCCTGGTTGGTGTCTCCTTAAGGCCTCCTCTAATTTTGAAGCCATTCTGATGATGGAGTTGTGATAAAAGCCAAACCCTAGCTCTGAGATCAAACTTTGCCCTAGTGTCCCCAAGACTAGTGCCTCATAGGATCAAGTCTACACCTTTAAGTGAAAATTCTTTGTTTGATCCTTTCCCCCTCCTTTTCTGGGTTAAGAATATCATTGGTTGCTAAATCCTTGCCTCTTGACCTAGGTTGGGTCCACCTGGTTCGTTGTGGTCCCGCTCCTTTGAAAAAACAATTCTTCAAGAACAACTTAGGATACCAATTTCAATAAGGATTTTAGGGATTGGGAAATTCATTCACAAGTCATATCACATAAACCTAGCCCTCAAATCCCCACACTCTTTTCCTAGAAGATTTTGTACCTTGCTTGAAGCAAGCACACTTCATTCTTGAACCTCTCCGGGAAAGGGATTATTTGGGTCACTTTATATCCACTTATTAATTTATCCTTCGTTTGTGACTCTATGTATATCGGGGCTCCTCCCATCGGTGAAAATCCATAAATAGTAGGGAGCCTTAGTTGAGGTGACACTGGGCTAAGCCCTTGGTCTAGCATTTCCCCTTTAGGTCCCCTGCAAGTTAGAGCGGTAACATTTTGGCGGAGGAAGCAGGTCTACCTCCCCAGTGAATCATTGAGGAATTGATTCATTGACAACATCTATAAAGCATTCCTTTGGCGACTCCACTCATTGTCCAAACCCCTAGTTTACTTGAAGGCGACAACATTCCTCCTTTAACTAGGGCTGCTGCCAAAAGGGGAGAGCGAACTCCATCACCTATTGGAACCGCTCTTTTCCTTGAATTTGAAAAGGTCAGTGATCCATCTCCCAAAATGCCATCTAGTTCTAACACTAACCCCAAACAAGATCAACCCAAGATGACCAAGAGTGAAAGGCACTTGGTTAGTGTCTTTGCCCCTTTGAAATTGAGAGATGATCCCAAACCATTACCTGAAAAGTATAACCAATGGTTGCCCAAGTTCAAAGGGGATGCTACTTGGACTGCCCATGGTTTTATTAAAGAATTCTATTTGCAAATGTACCCCAGAATGATCTTTGATGAAGATAGAATCATGATGCTTTTTGCCTTATCACTTGAGGGACTAAGGAAGAGATTGGTACCTTAGCCTCCCCCCTGCATGCATACAAGACTCCGATGAATTTGAAGACCTATTCATGAAAAGGTGGTCATGCAATGCCCAAGGGACCTTCAATATCGAACTTTTTTACCAAATAACCAAGGGAGGGGAAGATGTGCGAGAATTCATTCAAAAATTTGATAGGGTAGTCAAAGGTATACTTGATCATTTGAAGCCATCCGAAGCCAATATTCTTGATATGTTCATAAAAGCGGTGGGTGGCCACTTCACCTTTGTGTTAAGGGATAAGAAACCTTCCACTCTGGCTGAAGCTAAAGAGATAGCAATGGAAGTTGAGGAAAACATACGAATCTCGAAGGTTGATATCAATGACCACCCCAAAGCTAGAATTGAGGCTAAGGAGAAGCCCAAAGATCAACATGAGGAAACTCTCCTTACCATCCTCAAGAGGATGGAAAAGTTCACTGAAGAAGCCAATGTGCGTGACATGGTTATCATGAAAAAAATCACTGCCTTGGAAAGGGCCCAAAAACCTAGTTATATCCCGAAAGGAAAGCCTTTTCCCAAAAAACAAAGTGAAGAAGATAGGCCAAGCTCTTCTCAATTCCCAAGCACTTTGGCTCCAACTAATGCTGTTGAGCCAAACTCTTCATCTAAGGATGAGGGAAGTGAAGGGGAAGAGAGTGAGGATGAACAAACTGATGAGCAGACCAACCTTGTGGAATCCGACATCTTCAACATTTTGCTATGGAGGTCGTATACACATCCTCCCATTAGTGAGGTCACCCTTAGAGAGGAAAAGGAAGAATCCGTTCTTAACTTTGATAGCAAGTGGAGATTCAAAGGGGTCCAATATTCACAAAAAGAAAAAGGCAAAGACCCCTCAACTCCTAAGGAACCATCTAAAGAAGATCCATCACCTAAGCAAACCCCTTCCAAAGAATCTATCCCTGAAATTCCTCCCAAGAAGGATCCCCCAATGAAAGCTAATCCGAAAAAGGATCCTCCAAGGAAAGAATACTTCAAGAAGAAGGAAAAGGGAAAATAAGTTAAACTTGACGTCAACATAGTGGTTTCCGTAGGAAGAATTACTATACTCGTTCCTTTGAAGGAGATTGCTAAGCTTCCTAAGCAACAACAACAAATTAAGAAGTCCCTGGGAATTTAGGAAGAAGAACTACCTGAAGAATTGCAAAACATTCATATTCCTAACCGAAATCTTGGGCATGAACCTTTCTTGCTTACTTTGGCTATCAATGACCTCTTCTGTTATATACCTAGAGGGGATAATATGGGGTACAAAGGGAGGTACCCAAGGGAATAATGTAATAATGGGATGGGCCATAGTAATAAATAAAGTGGTTAACCCGTATCATGTAAGGGACCACAAGTAGTTAGTAATAATGTAATGGGCCCATGGTATTAGATAGATGGTATTGAGGGAACCATGGTAATGACCCATGGTCTTGTATGTATGAGGCTTATATAGAGGCTAGAGACTCCACATTGA
The DNA here is from genome assembly GCA_000404065.3 of Pinus taeda. NCBI lineage: Eukaryota > Viridiplantae > Streptophyta > Pinopsida > Pinales > Pinaceae > Pinus > Pinus taeda. Next base: position 141,744 of record APFE031755385.1, on the reverse strand, counting down.
GAGGTGTCTAGGATTATTGTATGAACAGGCATATGGCTTGTGGAGTGTTCTCCTTCCTTAAGGAGTGAATGTATGGTGTTGCCCTACCTTAAGGGTTTGATCAATAAAGAGAATTATTTCTATCTATTTGATCTTGTTATAGATTTGACCAAAAAATATAAGATAATAAAAATAAACCCGATTTCAAAAAAAAAATCGGCTGAATCGGAGTTCGGATGAAAGAGATATCGCTGATCTAAAAATCAGTGGTGTTGTAGACAATTTTTCTGGGCAGCGAGTTTGTGGCACAAATCTTGCACCAGGACATCTAGATCTGTGCCGCAAACTGACTGCTCAGAAAAATTGTTTGCAACACCACTGATTTTTAGATCAACGATATCTCCTTCATCCGGACTCTGATTCGATCGTTTTTTTTTGAAATCGGGTATTTTTTCACAAAGAATCCAGATCTACAATTAGATTTTGTAGATTTTGCCCCAAAACGTACAGACCTGATCTGCAAACTCGTCACTCCTGAAAGTTCCTGCAAAATTAAAAAATTCTCCACTTTTGCCCAAGAAAGTGCTTTGATACCACTTGTTATAGATTTGACCCAAAAATATAAGATAATAGAGATAAACCCAAAAAATAACAAGATCAAATAGATAGAAATAATTCTCTTTATTGATCAAACCCTTAAGGTAGGGCAACACCATACATTCACTCCTTAAGGAAGGAGAACACTCCACAAGCCATATGCCTGTTCATACAATAATCCTTGACACCTCTTAATGTGGAGTCTCTAGCCTCTATATAGGCCTCATACATACAATACCATGGGTCATTACCATGGTTCCCTCAATACCATCTATTTAATACCTTGGGCCCATTACATTATTACTAACTACTTGTGGTCCCTTACATGATACGCGTTAACCACCTTATTTATTACTATGGCCCATCCTATTATTACATTATTCCCTTGGGTACCTCCCTTTGTACCACATATTATCCCCTTTAGGTATATACCCGATTTCAAAAAAAAAAATCGGCCGAATCGGAGTCCAGATGAAGGAGATATCGCTGATATGAAAATTAGTGGTGTTGCAGACAATTTTTCCGGGTAGCGAGTTTGCGGCACAGATCTAGACGTTCTAGTGCAAGATCTGCAAAATTTAATTGTAGATTTTGATTCTTTGTGAAAAAATACTTGATTTCAAAAAAAAAACAGTCGAATCGGAGTCTGGATGAGGAAGATATCGCTGATTTAAAATTAGCTCTTTTTTAGAATTTTTGGTGACGGCGAGAGAGTTGCAGTGCAGATATGAAATTCCAGTGCCTGGATTGAGATTTCTATCACATGGGCAGATGTAGAATGGTTGTTCCATTTCCGAAAACATGTCATAATAGGGATTTTGAGCAATATTTACTAAACTGTGATAATTTCAAATTTTCGCCAAGCGAGTGATTTTTTTTTCAAAACACCCTTCATGGCGATTCTATATTTTATAGGAAAAGATGATGGTCCTACTATTGAAAAATACATAAAAGAAATAAAGTCAGTATGGGAAAAAATTGGAAATTTTGGGTAGTGTACCAATTTAAAAATGAGGCTTACAGCTAGTGGAAATCAATTTACAACACGCAGTTGCCTCAACTTTCGGATAAAGAATTTGAAAAACTCCTTATGGACAAATGGTCTCAGGCTAGAAAACAAAATAAGCAGAAACATGTGGGGTTATTTGCTACTGGTATATCCTTATTGCAGGTTCATGGATTGATTCAGAAAGAGAAGATCATTGTTTCTATAAATCCTAGTTGCAAGCATAATTTTATCAATGTTATTTTGACAAAAAAATTCCAAGTTCCAGCAAAACACATTGAAAATACACAGGTGGATGATGAGGATGTTCAAGTGTATAAGGATTTGAAGATTTCTATGGATAAGTATGTGTTGCATGGTGATTTTATACTTCAGAGATGGATAATATGGATGTTGTTTTGGGATATCCTTGGATGGAATCTGTGGGTACTATCAATATTAATGTGCAGAAGAAATTCCTGAAGCTCTGGTATAAAAAGAAAAAAATCACATTATAGGATATTTCCATCAATAAACAGGTAGAGTACATGGAGGCTGAAGCAGAAGATGTTCCAGGGACTGATATATCAGATGATGAGCCAGTGATGATCGACAATCAAACACAAACAGAGGCCAAAGTAGAAAAGCTTATAGGTGCTGATACATCAGATGAGGGCTCAGTGGTTGAAGTAATATTGGAAGATAAGACACCACAACAAGCACCACAACAAGCACCAGATAATAGTCAGGCTCCAGTAAAGGGTGAATTAAAGAAAAAGACACCGTGGGTTAAAACTTTAACATATCATCACCCACATCACCCTGCAAGAAAACAACCAACAAGATCGCAACCAATTAGCCACAAGGACAACAACTCCCACATGACAGATAGCGAGGAGCGAAGATCCACCTACTACACATCAACACAGAAGAGCTGTCACGATCAACTTCCATCTCAAGTGAGCGAGGCACCAGTGAGATTGATGGTTCACCTTTCTCTTGGATGGCTAGATGCACGTGCATGGTACCAGTGGACTACTCTTTTGAGTAGATCTTATTATTTGTGTTCTTCCAATGTTTCGGGGATGAAACATGTTAAGGTGGGTGGAATGTTATATACCTAGAGGGGATAATAAGGGGTACAAAGGGAGGTACCCAAGGGAATAATGTAATAATGGGATGGGCCATAGTAATAAATAAGGTGGTTAACTCGTATAATGTAAGGGACCACAAGTAGTTAGTAATAATGTAATGGGCCCATGGTATTAGCTAGATGGTATTGAGGGAACCATGGTAATGACCCATGGTATTGTATGTATGAGGCCTATATAGAGGCTAGAGACTCTACATTGAGAGGTGTCAAGGATTATTGTATGAACAAACATATGGCTTATGGAGTGTTCTCCTTCCTTAAGGAGTGAATATATGGTGTTGCCCTACCTTAAGGGTTTGATCAATAAAGAGAATTATTTCTATCTATTTGATCTTTTTATTTCTTGGGTTTATCTCTATTATCTTATATTTTTGGGTCAGATCTATAACATCTTCTTACACAATTGTATGTTAGACTCGAGGGCTTCCGCAAATATCATGCCTTTAATGGTTATGAAGCAATTGGGTCTCAACATCACTAGACCATAGAAGAAGGTGTGTGGTTTTAATTCCAAACCTGTGGAAGTGGAAGGTATCGTCATGGACCTTAAGGTTTCTTTAGCTAGGAATCTTGATATATCCCTCCTCATAGATGTTATTGTCATTGATATTCCTGATCTGTGGGGGATGCTATTATCTAGGAAACGGGGGGCTACCGTTGGGGTCATGTTCAAATGGACTTATCGTATGCCACCATTCTGCAATCCAATGGTACCCCTTTTATCCTTTATAGGGAACCTACCTACTTATCTCATGTGATCAAGCCTGGACCTTACTATGAAACATGTGAAATCGAGAAGCCTTCTCCTATTCTCCCGACACAAGAAGTTCATATCCTCAAGCGGCCAATCTCTAAAATGAGTAAAAAGTGGAAGCCTAAGAAAGAATATAAGGCTGGGGATTTAGTCTTGGTTGATAAAGATCTGTTAAATTTGGCAACTAGGGCCAAACTCCACCTTAGACAACTCATATGATGCAATTGATATTTTTATTGGATTCCCCTTTCTGAGAGGTGTAGGACTGATCTAAAGATCATCTCATTCTGACATGTATAAATGGAATTATGAATTTATTTCTTCTATGGACAAATTGTCAAGTTCGGCCAGCAATCTAATGTAGGCTCAGAAGCCCAAAAGACATGTCTTGTCATCTTCAACATTGCATATAAATAGAAGGTGCATCTGATCATTCATCTCACACATATTTTTCCCTCCTTATCTGATTGGGTCGTGCAAACTTCAGGCTGCCTTCTCTTCCACATGTGCGAAGTTTGACTTTGATTTTCTGTTTCCACCATTGACCCAAGTTGCAGGAAGTTTCACCAGCGTTGACTGGGAAATGTTGACCTTGTTTGACTGTGATTTTTGTGGGATTATTTTTGTTTGGGCAGGGCGCATTTCTAGGCACAGAATCGAGGTAGTTTGATCTGTTTGACCAACGTTGATAGCAAGTTTGACTCTGTGTTGATCGAGTTTGACTGATATTTTCAGGACTGTTTTGGGCTGCTGTTGGAGGTCGATTTGACTGAGTTTGACCGAGCTGATTTGGAGGTATAATTTTGCTGATTTGACCAATGTTGACTTTCTGGTTAGGGCATCCTATTGACTGCAGTTTGACTGGACAGATTTGACTGTGATTGGGCAAGTGAATTTTGTATATTGTACTCTCTCTGCTAAACTTTTGAAGAATAATAAGAAGAATTGATCAGAGGGTTTCCCCACATTGCGGTTTATCCTTGGCATCTGCCAAATATTGTGTCTGTTGTCTTCTGATTTTTATTTATGTTCTATCTGCATGTACTGTCATGTTAATGTGATTGCTAATCTGGAAATTGATATTGGGCTAATAAGAAAAATTGAAGTAAATTGCTCTTAAGCATAGAACATACCATTGTTATCTAAATTTAACAAGATCTCATACCTGTCAGGATTCATGGAAAGGTTTGGGAGGATTATTACTACTTTGCCAAACTTAATGACGGACTTTGGTCTGAGCCAGTGGAATTAAGTCGTATCACCTCTTTCCTTGAGACTTGACATTATATCATATGCATGGTAGAGTAGGATGCATTGCATGATGATTTTTGCATTAGAATTAACGTCATATGATATTTCTCATGGTAGATAGATGCATATTTGCATATTTTATTTTCTGTTGATTTTATGGCCTAACAGTTAGCATGTGCAATCATGAGACGCTGTGAAAGCATGTTGTCCCGTGTTTCTCATCTATTATATGTGCAGGTGACAGGTCTACAGTAACCAAGAGATTGCTGGAGTTTTTGTGACCTCCTGTTCGAGTAACTTCGTCCACTTCTTCGAGAGGTCATGTCCCAGTTGGAGCCAGATGTTACCCACCATTTTGTGGGTGATATCCCTAGGAGATTTTTTTCTTTCCAAAATGGTCCTCAACTGATAGTCAACAGCTCCTTGCAACCACCAACTAGCTCATTGTGCCATTTCTTCGCCACTTGAGCCAGCCATGTGGTCCCTCGTCCATCTATTGTGATCGTATGTTTGAAAGTGGGCCTCCCGAACCCAAAGGTATGCTTTTCTATTTGGTAATTGAGTATTGTAGTTTGTTTATCATGGACACTTCTGGGCATGTATTAACGGGGGATTTAACAGAAAGAATGGGCTAGGTCTATGCTCTTGTACCCTAGACCCCTTTTGGATATTAACCTTGGATTCTAGTCGTGTGGGATCTCTTTTATTGACCATTTGGCTTTAGGGATGATATTTCATGGGAAACCCTGATTTTGGTTATGTGGTCCCGCTCCCTTATCCGCATATATTACCCCCTTTCCACTCATTATTACCCCATTCACCATTTCCTGCACTTGGGTCAACATTCCTCCACTGGGTCCACATAGGGTTAGCTTACCCCTTCCCCTTGCCCCCACCTTGGGTCAGGCCTGGAATGATGCCCGAGAGATTGATGTAACTAAAAAGAAAGATAAAAGCATATTTGGCCACATTCAATAGGAAAATTATCACAAAATGCAAAAGATGGCTGAGACAAACACATTTAGCACGTGGGCAAAAGCCAATACATGAGCTCTACCACATCATCATGGCCATCACGCTAGTTCCTATAGGTTCTATGAGCCTCCTTCATCATATAGGAACCCATGATTGCCTCAACCCCTGATGGGCAATGAACTGCCCTACCATAAAAGGGTGTATTCACTGCTACATCTTATTCATTGTGATCTTACCCCTTGAGCCCCGAGCAATTAATCAAAGAAAATCATAAAAAGGCAAAAGACATATAAAGAAGGGTTGGAAAAATCAAGGCCAAGGCACATCATGTACCACGATTGCTCCCTCCTATACATTACAAACCTAAGTGTGGGCTTCCCTCTTATTAGCTACCCTTGCACCCCAGCATGTGACCTAGGGTTGCCCCTTCTCATCCCCTACTGCATTCACCATATCTATCACATGTCACCACCTTTTGAAGGATGTACCTTGAATGATATCCCCTTTAGAAGTGGGAACCACCTAATAGGGTACTTGGTTAATAACTTAATCCCCATTGGAGTTTAGGAGACATTGGCACATCCCGAAGCCCATTATGGAAGGGCAGGCCATTATGAAGTCCCCACCTATGGTCCATGGTTGGTAAGGTCATTTACTCGATTTCTCTAATGACTTGTTGTATTGGAAGGCTAGTGGATGCATTGGATCTTATGTAGGATTGCAGATAGTCTCCGTCTTGGGTTTGGTCACCTTATACGGGGCCCTAATCCTCTAGAGGGCTACTGTGGCCCATGTAGAGTGTGTGTTGAGAGCCATGGGCCTCCACAATAGTAGACATTATTCCATGGAACCCCGAGGACGTTCAAAGATTGCTTGAGATTCATCTATTGGACAAGGAAGATGCACCTGGTTCACCTTTGCCCAGCCAGCCCCATGGATGTACCATACACTTGGCAGTTGATCTAGGCCTTATAGGATGATGTGGCATCACCTACACCATCATTAGAGCTCTTGCAAATGACCCACAACTATCTTCGACTCATTTGGAGATCCATGAGGCTATTATTGTGCACCCATATCCACTGGGAGCACCACAGGTTTCTTGTTTGGAGAACAAGGGGCCAACCCCTTGTCCATCACTTTTGAGGGTCCTATTCTTCATTATGGCACCTATGGACCTCATCCAACCTCTTGAAGGGCCCTACGACATGTATTATTCATCATCTAATCCCTTTAGAGGCTTATTCTTTCATTTGTGAGCTAGTTTGGTGGGTTTGTCACCAAAAGTTAGATTATTAGCACATTATTTTGTTTTTGGGGCTTAATGTAGGCCAAGGAGACTAATTCAAACTCCTCATTAGTGTATAAATACAAGGGAGATGAGTTCTTTTGCTCATCATCACCTTGGATTGGATCTCTTCTCTCTTGAAAATTTCACACTTTTTCTTGGAGGATGAATTGGAGCTTTATGGATGAATTTTGATGTTTGGATTTGGTTTATCTTATCTTGGAGCTTCTCTATTGTCAAATTGTGGATGGTTGTATATGTTCTATTACATGTAAGTATGTGCTTTTAATGCTATTCTTGTTTTACTTAGTCATATACATTAGATTGGGATTTTCGTTATTTTTAAGGCTAATTGCTACACACATTTACTGCTTAAATTGTGGAATTGTCTCTATTAGCATCTCTCAATGTATGGGCCATGTAATTTTGAATGAAATTTCCTAGGGATAATTCTGTTAACGAATTCATCTTGATAAGCCATCACCTTTTGCAAGTCGAAGTATAAAGGATGTAAGGTTGCTTCCCTTTGCCGTAGAAGGCTAGCAAGGTAGTCTTAAGGCCTCCTTGACCAAGAAACAAGGTCCTCATTCATATTTATCATAGACTCCATTCTCCTAAGACTAAGGCACTGATCTACCAAGAGGCGGTCACCCAAAATCAATTCTTTTTCATCTTTTCCTAGGTCTAGCCAAGTTGGGTCACCTAGGGCATCATTTTCCCGAAAAAATAGCCCTCCAAAAAGTTCGATCTGCTAGCCTCTCTCGTGCTGGTGTTTCCTCAAGGCCTCCTCTAGTTTTGAAGCCATTTTGACAGTGGATTTGTGAGAAAAGCCAAGCCATAGCTTTGAGATTAAACTTTGCCCTATTATCCCCAAGGCTAGTGCCTCATAGGATCAAGTCTACACCTTTAAGTGAAAATTCTTTCTTTGATCCTTTCCCCCTCCTTGTATGGGTTAAGAACATCATTGGTTGTTAAATCCTTGCATCTTGACTTAGGCTTGGACCACCTGGTCCCGTGTGGTCTCGCTCCTTTGAAAAGACAATACTTCAAGAACCACCTGGGATACCAATTTCAATAAGGATTTTAGGGATTGGGAAACTCATTCACAAGTCGTATCCCATAAACCTGGCCCTCAAATCCCCACACTCTTCTCTTACAAGATTTTGTACCTTAGGAAGCAAGCAAGCTTCATTTTTGAACCTCTTCGAGAAAGGGATTATTTGGGTAACTTTACATCCACTTATTGATTTATCCTTCATTTGTGACTCCATATATACCGGGTCTCCTCCCATTGGTGAAAATCTGTAAATAGTAGGGAGCCTTAGCTGAGGTGACAGTGGGCTAAGTCTCCATTTGTTGCCTTTGGTCTAGCATTTGCCCCTTTAAGGATCCACTTTAGGCTCCCTACTAGTTTGAGCAGTAACAGGGCACTAGGTAGATTCTATTCTTGTAATTGATGATGTCATTCATCACTTTATATCTTCCATCATCAATTTTACTATCTAAAATATCACAAGTACGCTGATTTTTTGCATATTCTGCTAGTATATGATTCTTTCAAGAGATTGAAATTTTTGAAATTTCTAGTTAATGCATCAACAAGAACATTATTCTTCCCCTTGACAAATTCAATTTCAAAGTCATACCCTTGTAGCTTACTTGCCCAACGTTGTCGTCTCTAATTTAATCCTTTTTGCTCCATGAAATACTTGAGGCTGTTATGATCACTCCTCATTGTAAACTTGTTGCCCCGAAGATATTGATGAAACTTTTCAAATGCATGCATGATGGCCAACATCTCCTTATCATATGTGGAGAATATCCTTTTAACTTCATTCAATTTTCGGCTTTCATAAGCAATGGGATGCTTGTCTTGCATCAAAACAACCCTAATACCAATACCTGATGCATCACACTCAAGCACAAAAGGTTTAGAGAAATCCGGTAAGGCCAAAACAGGACAAGTACTCATTACCTTCTTTTGATGATCCATAATTCCTTGTATCTCATGCATCCAAATAAAAGCATCCTTCTTGTTTGAATCTGTCAGAGGAGCGGTTAATGAACAAAATCCTTTCACAAACAGTCTATAGTATGTGCACAGACCAATGAAGGCCCACAATTGTGACACATTCTTTGGTGGTGGCCAGTCAAGTATAACTTGAATCTTCTTTTGATGTACCTCCACACAACCTCCCTTAATGACATATCCCAAATATAATAGCTCAGTCATAACAAACTCACACTTAGACGCTTTTGCAAAAAGGGACTTGGCTACTAATCTTCATCAAGGTGTCGAAGATGCTCTTCCCCCAACTTACTACATACTAAGATGTCATCAAAGAAAACCAACACAAATTTTCACAATTGCTTGTTGAACACATGGTTCATGCAAGACTGAAAAGTAGTTGGAGAATTTGATAAGCCAAATGGCATCACCAAATACTCAAAATTATCCAAAGTGGTACTTGAAATCTATTTTGTGCACATCCTACTCTCAGAATCGAATTTGATGGTATCTTGAACAAAGGTCTATTTTGGAGAAATAGACTGCTCCATGTAGCTAATCCATCAACTCATCAATATGCGGAATACGATACTTGTTCTTGTTGGTCTTCTTATTTATTGCATGATAATCGATGCACATCCTCATAGTGCCATCCACCTTCTTTGCTAGAACAACAAAGGAAGAAAACTGACTAGAGCTAATCCATATATGTCTTGCACCCAATAACTCCCAAATAGTTGTAATGTTCTCTTCAAATTGAGGATTAATGAGAGACGAATTAGCTTATCCAACCCTGTAGGCTATAGTTTTGATAAAGGGGTAAAAACCCAATTTGGGGCAAAAGAACCCAAAACTAGGCTTGCATCCACAATTCCCCACATCTTGAAGCCCATGAAGAAATCTATAAATAAGAGAGGAGTTGAGATCAAGTCATCATCAATGGTGGATCAATTTATCTGTTTTCTTGAGCATAGCTCTGAGAGTTTTAAGACCCCTTTCTCCTTGTCAATTTCGGTGGTGAAAGATTCCACCCTAGTTGACTCATCTCTATCTATCCTTTCTCATTCCATTCTAGCACAAGAATACCATCGAGAAGGTAGCAAAATTTCTATTTGTGTTTGATCTTCTTGTTCTGGCATAGGGACATCATCTGGAAGGCAACGAAGTCTCTATTTGCTCTTAATTCTCTTGTTTTGGCCATACGAAGCCCTTCATTTGAAAGCGACGAAATCTGTGGAGAATCTGTAGTAGCTCGACTTACACCTTGGGCAGCACAAAGGACTATGTGGACAATTTATGATTATATTATGGTTTTGTGAAGCTAGGTAGATTGAATGAGGTTGGATGTCACTTCTAAGTTGAGTCATCAATCAGTCGGAAGGGTTAGGAGCTGAAGAAACCCCCTTGCATCCTATGGAAGGGACTCAACACTCTGTGTAAGGACGAAACCCCAAGGGACTTCGTGAGACATTGTTTTCTATGGCTTGTAAGGGAGTCGAGGTTAATCGAAGGTCCTTATTAAGGACAAAAGTTGAGTGAATATTTTAAGAGCTCTCGTTATATGTGGAGACAGGGTTTAGAACTCTCGTTGAAGGTGGAAATAGGGAACGACACATCCATTCCTTCACCCCTAGATTCAATCACATTCTAGTGTGTTTGTAATAGAGAAAAAGGGGACATGAAATTTGGAATTGAAGTATATAGTCCTTGATCGAGATTCGTTGAATGTGAGGGTCTTGAATTGTAACAGACTCAAACTTTACAGTGAGTTGGATAGAATAGGAAGACTCAAATATGAGGCAAGCTAGGGCATTTAGATTTGTAGTATCAAGCTGCTTTCGATCACTGTTGTATTTGTATTGTTAGTTTCATTAGATTCTGTGTGGATTACATTGATTGCCTTCTCCTGTTGAACATCGAACTTGAGAACGAATTGAAAATTTATACTAGACTGGTTGAATTATATTGACAGTGAACTCAATCAATACTGTAGTTTTTTGGCTGAACCGTAATATTATGCTATATTGTTTACACTGGATTTTAAGGATATATTTTGTACTGGAGTTGTTTATCTTGTGAATTTGAAAGAAAATTGTTGAATAAAACTTGGTTGTGCAAGAAATCCTGGGGCAAAATTACTCTGGTTCGTTACAATAGTCCTCTCAATCTCATCCTTGAATTGTTTAGGATGATGGTAGGGATCCATAACATCTGGCTTGTTGTCCACAAGCTCAATAACATGCTCAAAACCATGATCTGGAGGGAGGCTATGCTGTAGATCTGAAAACACCACACTATGCTTGTTCAACAAGTCGTGTATGTCGACATGATATTCACGGTGTCTTGTATCGATATACATTTCTAAAATGAAACATTGCGTTGCCCACTCTGACTCTACGTTGAAAAACTCTCTCCATCCTCTTAGTTGAAATGACGCTAGGAGCATATGGAGTTAAGCCTCTTGTAATACCACCCTCCTACCATCTGTTGTGAAACTTAATTGCATAGTCTTAAAGTTCATAACAATTGGGCTTTTAGAATGCAACCAATGAACACCCAACACAACATTAGTATCCTTAATGTCAACCACATAAAAGTCATTAGGAAGGGTGTGATTACCCAAAGTTATACGCAAATGTGGAACATGATGAGCACAACCTAACATCGGGCCACTTGCTGTGTAGACCTGAAAACCATCATGCTCCTCAACTTGTAGACCTCTCTTGTTCACATAGGATGAGTTAATGAAATCGTGGGTAGCCCCACTATTAATCAACATGAAAGCTTGCTGTTCTTGTATAACACCCTTTACTATGAGGGCGTTATAATGAGGAATGGTAGTGAGGGTTGCAAATGCACCATCTATTTGTTCCATAGCATCTGAGTGCTCATCTGTACCTGTCCCTCCATCCATCTACTCATGGTGCTCATCAACAACGTGTGTCTCTTTTGACTCATCATCACTAGGCTCCTTAAAGACCTCAGTCCAATGGGCCTTGCCTCCACTTCTACACTTATGTCCAGGTGTCCAAGGTTCACGATAGTCAAAGCAAAGCCTTTTTCATCTCAACTCATCCCTTGAATCACGAGGCACACCACCAATTGGCCTAGACATCTTACTCGTAGGTCTATTATACTTTGGCTTCTTTCCCTTCCTCTGTGGCTAACTTTGTGACAAGGATCTATGCAGAAACTTGCTAGGAAGCCTAGCCTGTGGTGTGGATAACTACATATCCTTGTGCTTAATAACATCCTGGAAGGTTGGCAGATCAAAAGCTTTGACCCAACCCCCAAGAGCTTCTGACAAACCCTCTATGAAACAAGAAATCAATCTCTTCTGAGTCACATCAACAACCATGACTGGCAACCTTTGAAACTCTGAAATATATGCATCAAGTGTCCCAACATGTCTCAACTGAGCCAACTCTCTAGAGTGTGCCTATGAATCTTTGTGGTCAAACCGCTCTATCAAAGTAGTGTAGAAATGATCATAAGAGACAATTGCACCATGTCCTTGTGTTACTAAACCGTGATACCACCATTCATGTGCAACTCTTCAAGGTGAAGGGTAGCAAACTTGATGGCCTCAATTGCTATCATTTGATTTAGGGCAAGATAAGTTTCCAATTAATTGTGATACCACCATTCATGTGCAAGTCTTTCAAGGTGAAGAGTAGCAAACTTGATGGCCTCAATTTCCATCATCTGATTTAGGGCAAGACAAGTTTCCAATTTCTGAATCCAAGCCCTAGCTGTACACTTGATGATCCATCAAAACTTGGTAAGGATAGACGTCTCAAGGTCCAACTTCCTCTGTAGTCCATAATTCTGCTTCCCTTGGATCCATTGCTTTTGCTTTGGCTTTGTGCACTTTGTCACCTCCAAGAGTCCCTAAAAGAGATGGCTGATTGAAATTTGCACCCAAAGCTTGATACTTCGCTAATATTTTAGCATCCTCATTATGTAGACTCATCCTCTTGTATAAAAGTAGGCATTAAAGGTCTATATTGTGTTGAATTTGAAGGTTTGTTGGAAGAATGTTCAATGTTTTCTTCAACCTTGCTACTTTGTACTCCGTTTGTATGCACCATATTTCTTCCATTTGTTGTGTTTCGAGCCATCTAATGCGAATAAAGGTTGTTCATTTGCAACTGTCTTAACATTTTTGTGAACATTTGTTTTGCCTCTTCCTCACTTGATGGTGATGGTTGATCATTTCCAACCATTATTTCTTCTCGTTTTTTCAGGTTATGACCACCCTCTTCATGCATGTGTTAACCCAAACAGGCTGTCAAGTCTTGCAACTCTGATACCACTGTAATATCCCCAAATAGAGATACTAGAAAATAACAATATTCCCAAAATGAGGGTACAACAAAATTTGAAATTTTATTTGCATATAAAAATCAGAGATTAGAAATATGAAGATTACTTGCTGGAATTAAACAAATTTGAAGCTATCCTCTTAATTTGATCTCCAAATCGATCTCCAAGCCTGATGAATGATTGTAGCCCAATAAAGATGATGTGTTAGGGTCTCACAAACTGAATATCTTCCACCGAAACACACCCTTCTGTCTAGGGGGAGCCCATATGTCTCTCCGAAACTAGGGATACTCAAGGTTGTCAAACCTTAAGTGAAAAATTACAGTAACATAGAATAGAAAACTCACAACATACATCTCACAGCTACCAAAGAAACCTTCTCCATTTATCAACTATAGAAGTCGAGTTATCCATGCAAGATTTTGTCTTCAACCCATGCACATTAGTGAGATTGAAGCTGATGTCTAGGTTTGCCTTGTCGACTTGAGGATGTCCCTAAGTGTTCAAGTGCTGGTGTTAAGAGAACATTTCAAGGAGATGCGCATTGTGAACTCAATGGTCGTCTTGGAGTTCTCTCCCATGCATTTCGGTTAACTGATGGTGAACTATGATGAGATGGCCATGCACAGGGCTAAGGGAGTACGCTTGAGTTGAATTGATGTAGAAGTGGAGAGAAGAAGCATGCGCTTAGTCTAGTGGAGATACTCTTGATCTAACTCATGTCAAATTGCTGTGAAGTGGGAGAGAAAAAGGTATGCACCTAGTTAATTGTTGTTTGGACTACACTCAGTTATCTCCCCATGCATGCATGCATTGTAGTTAAATCCAAGAAAAGTGCCAATTCATTCCTAAATCAGTGCATGCATCCCAATGTTCTTTAGTTCATGTTACCACACAATCTAGTAGGGCCCTAGGAGGGGAACCTAAGGGACAACTACTAGACCAAGTGATAACAATGGGACAAAGACCCACTGTCACCTCAGTTGATGTCCCATGCTCTTTACGGACTTTCACCGATGGGAGGAGTCATGGAAAGGAGAAGTCACTACTAATGGATATAGCAATGACTATGTATGTGTGAAAATTTCTAAACATAAATTCTATTATTGCATCAACTGATTTATTTTACCTACTTATATCTCAATAAGTTATTTATGAAATCCCTTAAGTAAATATTAAAATAAATTCTATTGCAGATATCACACCATTATACAGAAACAAATATATGCACAAGAATCAGACACATCAACACAATTATTTTTGGACAATTGTCCCCGGAAAAACCCAATGCGGGAAAACCAGTGCAATAGAGGAGGGTTTTTATTAATCTTCAACAACAATTGTTTTTACAGAAAATTTTTGCACAGACACTGAGAGAGAACACCTGAGACTTCTCTCTGAGACTTTTTGACAACTTGGAGGACTTCCTTTCCCTACTGCGTATTCTGCGTGGCTCTGCACTGCTCTGTCATTCTCTGCGTCATCGACTGCATCTCCCTCGACACTGTCTCTCAGAGACCCTGCATCACCTCTTCTGATCTCTCTGACTGCTACTAATCACCCCATCCTCCTCCACCCTGTAAATCTCCCTCTGAAATCGATTTCACTCTCTCTGAAAATCGATTTTCCTTGGGATACTGAGTATCTGTTGGTGTATCTCCAAATGACCCTCAAGTCTTCTCTTATACTTTTCTTGTTGATGAATCAACGGTCGAGATTAAGTCCGTAATCAACAGCTAAGATTAAAATAGACTTGATCCTCGTCTCCTAGAAGCTTCTCATCCTTATCTTTATTAATACCCATTAATATTTTTATTTTCCTAAGTTTAGACTTAGGAACCCATTAAAAATATTAATTATTTTAATAACTCCTCATCCGGATGGAATTTCCCAAAACGATTTCTAGGTCTTGGAGATCTCATGTGCCTTAACCTCTCCACCAATTTTCATGGCTAAAGCACATCCGATGCTACCCCGAATCAACAGTATGGAGTGATTTCTCAAGGCCCATTCAAGGAGAGACTCAATTAAAACTTGATGAAGTAAAGGCTCTCCAAGAAAGACCTAAGGCGGAGATCAAGATCTAGGGTTTGAAACTTGCAATGAGGCTTGGTATGCCTAGAGTCAAGGTCCCAAATGTGATATAGGACTTCTCTAGAAGCCTTTGTAATGTGATTTGTCACTGGAAATAGGATTTTCACTTCACTTAAGAGACCTAGAAAGAGCCTATGCAAGACCTAGGGTTTATGAATAATTGTAGGAGAAGGTCCTCCAATGTGCTCACTAGGTCAAGGTAGGAGAGGGCAAAGGGACCTGAATGATTTATTCAATCAAATACTAAGTTTGTATGACCTTTAAGAAGACTACCTTATCCAAGGAAAACTAAGCTTCCCTTTAAGGGCACACCTAGGGCACAAGGTTTTTCAAGAAATTAATTGTAGAAATTTTACCAAATTTTGAGATCCTTTAGAGGAGACACTAGTGCAAGTTTCTATCCAAGCAAATTTGAAAAACTCCTCTAAAGAATTTCACAGGGTGCCCTCGGTCGCTGTCTAGGAAAAGGGGCTGAAAATTTTGGAGAGAAGAAAAGAGAGGGAAGGAAATGTTGATCACCAATTTTGCTTGGACCAGTGCCTAATCCTTGGGCTATGGAGTCTATGATGATTACAGATTTAACAAATTTGTCTTCAAGGATGCCCTAGCAACCACTTTTCAACAATTACCTACTCAATATCTATGGCTTTTCATCGAAGAATAACAAAATCCCATCCACTAGGAACATTCATCTATTGTCATGCAATGAGTAACATGTGCAATTTACAACCAAAAGTCCTTTTACAATGATATACAATAAATGGGGGCACAAGAGAATTAACTAGTTGCAATAATTCCACACATTGGACGTTATCGAAGAGAAATTTTTCAACAAAATGTACTTACAAGATGACAAGAGATATATCCAACCATAGAAAAGAAGTAGCTCCGAGAGAGATCGAAAATTTAGCTTCCAAAGATATCGAAATGCATCAAAGAATCTCCAAGTAGCATCTAAGAGAAAAGTGTGAAATTCTTATACAAGAGAGAATCCAAGTGATGATGATGATGCTCTCTCACAATGGGAGAGAGTTCTATTTACATGATTCCATCCTAATTCAAATTAGCCTAATTAGCCTCAACAATTATAAAACAATATGCAAATAAGAAATCTTGGTGACAAACCCACCAAGTAGATAATAAAGTGATGAAGAAGCCATCAATAAGTGAGCCGAAATGATGATATTGTGATGTAGAAGGGTTGTTGGAGGGCCTCGTTGAGTCCTCAAGGTGCCATGATGTGAGAGAGGGCTCTGTGAATGATGGACAAGGGGGTGGACCCTTAATCTCTATGTAAACCATCACGTGGTGCTCCAAAGTGGCTCTGGGGCAAAAACACTAGTCTCAAGGGTCTCTTGATGCAAAATAAGTCTGCAGACTGCTCCAAGTGAGGGCACTGATGATGGTGCTATCCCTCCCATGTTTCAAGGGTGAGATAAACTTCCTCTGGGCCTTGGATCAACTGCCACACCCTGTGTACACTGCTAACCCAACTGGGGGCAATGCTGGTCCAAGTGCATCATCTCACGAATAGTGTGCGGAAACGAACAAGCTGTTGAAGGTGCTTATGAGATGAAATAATGCTCTAAATGAACCAATTTTGTGATAGAGCCATGGGTCTCCATCATGTGATGGAGCATTATTTCATCTCATGGGCACCCTTATCACCTTTAGCAGCTTGTTCGTTGCCTCACACTATTCATGAGATGATGTACTTCGACCAACATTGCCCCCAACCAACTTTGCAGTGTACACATGGTGTGGCAGCTGAGCCAGGGCCCAAAGGAGGTTTGTCTCACCCTTGAGACATGGGAGGGAAAGCACCATCATCAATGCCCTCACTTGGAGCAATATACATGTTTATTTTGCATCAGGATACCTATGAGATCAGTACTTGTGCCCCAAAGCCACTTTGGAGCACTACATGATGATTTACATAGATATTAAGGGGCCACCCCCTTGTCCATCATTCATGGAGCCCTCTCTCACATCATGGTACTTGGAGGACTCAACGAGGCCCTCCAATGGCCCTTCTACATCATGATTTCATCATTTCGGCTCAATTATGGATGGCCTCTTCATTACTTTATTAACTACTTGGTGGGCTTGTCACCAAGATTTGTTATTTGCACATTATTTTATAATTGTTGGGGCTAATTAGGCTAATTGGAATTAGGATGGACTCATATAAATAGAACTCTTTCCCATTGTGAGAGAGCATCATCATCATCACTTGGAATTCTCTTGTAAAAGGAATTTCGAACTTAGTATTTAGTCGCATAAATCTCAAGAGACCCTTTCTTCTGTCTTACCTTGACCTAGTGCATACTTTGGAGGAAATTCCTCCCATGAATATCCTACAGCCCTAGGTCTAGCGTAAGCCCTAATTAGGTCTCTCAAGGATAGCAAAAGCTTGTTTGAAGTGATAAATTGTCTTGCAAAGCTTCTTGAGAGGTCTTATCTCATCTTGGAGGTCTTGTTCCTAGGCATATCTATTCTCGTTGCAAGAATCTCAAACCCTAGGTCTTGGCTTCCATCCTAGGTCTTTCTTGGAGAGCTTTTCTGTCATCAAGCCTTAATTGAACATCTCCTTGAATGGGCTCAGTGGAATCACTTCACATAGACCATTGGTCCTTCCTTTTTCAAGCGATTCCTACCCTACTGGGACTCCTCCCATCGGTGAAAGTCCATAGAGAGTAGGGGACACTGACTGAGGTGACATTGTGTCTTTGTCCCATTGTTGTTACTTGGTCTAGTTGTCCTATAGGTTCCCCTCCTAAGGGCATTGCTAGATTGTGTGGTAACAGTTCACTCATTCATGCACTCCAAATAACTCCCAATCACGTTCAATCCAATCTATGCGCACTAATCCACATGCATGTGCCCAAATCCAATGTGGCTCTGCATCCTTTTCCTCTTGGTAAGCCAAGGAAAGGACAGCTGATTTGCTGTTAGTTTTCATGGTTTGAGTTGAGGAAATTATATTTCTTTGCCCAAAGTGTTGAAAATGGTGTAATCCTCACATTTTGCTATGGCCAACTCACATTGTGTTATTAATGCATTTGGTTAGGCTTCAATGCAATACAATATTGTATTATAATACTAGGTTTTGTTTAAAGTTGACCCAGTCAACTTGTTATGTGGGTCCACAACTCCTATTGGGGAGGGCATGCTATGACTTGAGTTGTTTATAAATACAAATTCAGGAGTCATTTGTGCTATCATCTTGTGATGTTCTTGATCATTCTTTAGCCCACGGGCATCATCTCTCTTATAAACTGTTTTATGCCTAAGGGTGCCTGTATCTTTGGCATTCTGTACTTTTCATAGGATAATTTCTTTCTTGTGTTTGGTGATTCTCTTTCTAGAGCACTTTTGATCAGCTCTAGTGCAGTTGTTTTGGCGTTATCTTCACTGTTATTGCAGATTTCTCTCTCCAACATACTTCTGCTAGGGTATCTTTTCTCTCTGAAGACTGGACTGATTTAGTGCTGTTATTTTCTCCATTTATTGCATGTTCTATGGTTTTCTGGCGGTTCCATTTGATCCTTCTCTGTCTTTTATGGACCTTAACATGGCATCGGCACACTGCCTTACCCTTTCACAGCTAGTTTTTTCACTTATTTTTTTGACAGTGATGCCAATTTGCAGCAGAAGATTGTGCCTTACTTATGGAGTATTACTGTTAGGGCTGTTTCATGGTGATTGTATTTGTTGGAGATGGGTGCCTCACTTAGGGTTGCTTTTAGCATGTTTTACATGCTTCCCTGGAGATCTTCTACATATGTCTGAGTGCCTAACATTAAGGATTACATGCTCATGTACTTTTCAATCATTTTTGCTTGAAGGATTACATGTTCATGTACTTTTCAACCATTTTTACTTGAGTCGATCTGTGGCTATGGGCTGGTAGTTTTGCTGTTTTTCTTGTTATTGCAGAATTAGGGTTTCATAAAATCCATTTTAATTTTTTACTTATTTTCAGTGTTGATTTTAAGCTATGGTTTGGTAGCATCACTGTTTTCATGTGACTGTAGAATCAGGTTTTTGGACCATTGCCTTCTTTACAGCAGATTCAATTTTTTTTGCATGGTGGCATCCCCTAAGGGCTCTGGAACTAGGGTTTTGGATCAGTTCGTCCAAGGGTTTTAAGTTTTAACCCTCCTTCAAGGGATCACTATGGCAGTTAATTTGAGGCTATTTCCTGGGCGGCATCACCAAGTTTTGTGACAGTACCAGAGTTCTTAATCTCCTCTCTTTATAGTGGATCCAGAGATTTTTGGCTAGAGGCATTAACTTAAGGGTTGCTGGCTTATGGTATTTTGAATCATCTCCTCTTTTTATGGTTTCCTTGGGTTTTAACCCTCCTTAACGCCTCATTTCACTAATTGATCTAGAATTTTTTGGCTAGTTGCATCACTTCGTCAATTGAAAGAAAGTTCATCCATGTAAAACATATCTTTCCCAAGACAATTTGCTCAATTTGAAATATCCACAGTCAAATTTTTACAAGGAAAAATTGTGGAAATTTCAGATTGCCCAAAATTCCATGAGAAAATGAGAGAAGCTGCATCTCTATTTATAGAGGTGCTCAACTTCCCTCACAAGAAAATAATACTTTCCTAAGCCAAAAGCCCCTTAATTAGCCCGAGGGTGAAAAGGCCCCCTCTACAAATTAATTAGTCGAAATAATACAAAATGGGGGCTTCGAAAGCCGCATGTATGAAATCTATTGGAATAAGCCCTCAAAAGGTGGCCCTTAAAAGGGTGCTGGTGTGGTAGGGGCCCTTTGGAGAATCTTTTGGAGCAGAATTGAAGCAATTTGGATGACATCTTGAGGTAGTGTTGTGGTAAAGTTTTTGAAGGATATTGGTGTTGGTGAAAATTGTCATTGATGTCAATATGAGCATTGATGAAAATAAAAATGGCACGGATGATTGTTGAAGGTCACACTTGGAGCCCTAATGAAGAAGCCGTAGATGCCCATATGATCTAATGAACAAATTGCTAAATAAATCCTTCAAACAGAGTATTATGGAAAATATACATATGTTGAAAGAAAATGAAAATGGTCAACATTAAAAGCCATATTTTGAAGAATACCTATACTCCTCATAACTCCTTATTGTTGCAGAAATATGATTTTTTCTTGAAGAGATATTATTGTTTTAAGTCTGTTTGAGCCTACACATGTCGGCCCTCCAGCCTTGTTGCTGGCTCTCCAGCCCAACTGACATGTCTTTTCGTTGAGGCAATCAACTATAAATATAAATCTGAGCCCATTCGTTTTATATCATCCAGTTTGGTGAAAATCACAGAGATACAAGACAGAGAGGAAGTGGAGTTCACATCTTGTGAACTGAGGAGGCTGAGGAGGACTTAAAAGCTTAAATGTGTGGGTTAAATCTGTGATTGAAATATCTTGAAGACCTCGGACCTGAAGAAGACCTGTGACACACTGAACTCAAATTGTAGACCAGTTTTGGAGACTCAAAAGAGACCCGGACCTGTGTGAAGAAGCCCGGGCCAGTTTGCGTGAACTATTGTAAATTCTGTGGGTGAATTACTCTTATGTCCTCCATACCTCAGACCTGTTGGGTGCCTAGATTATAACCTTCTTACCTCGGACCTAACCACAGATACCTCAGATCAGTTTCAGGGTTCAGATTTATTGAGATTGCAGTGATTACAATTCAGTCGAATGAGTTTTTGGAGGCTCAGACCAGGGTTATAGAGGCTCAGACCACGCCACAGTAACTTGGACTTGTTTACTAGGAAACTCGGAGCTACAATGGGTGTCTACCTGAGTAAGTGGAGGCTTGGACAATCAACAGTAAGGCTTGAAGCCTTGTCTCATAAACTCGGACCTGTGGGTCAGTGATAGCATTGGAGGTTCAGAATTGGAGAAACTTCATTTGATGGAGGGCCCGGATCAGTGAACAATCACAACCATCAAAACTCAGATGTTTGAACAAGTAATTTTGGAGGTATGAACAATTTGAAGATTTAAACAAGGTTGAAGCTTTGAACAGTGAAGTAATTGAAGCTCTGGACAGTGAGGTAATTGGAGCCTTGGGCAGTGAAGTAATTAAAGCTCTGGACAGTGAAGAAATTGGAGCCTTGGGCAGTGAAGTAATTGAAGCTCTAGACAGTGAAGAAATTGGAGCCTTGGATAGTGAAGTATTTGAGCTCTTGGACAATGGACAAGGTGGAAATCTGATGTAACCTTATGGAGCAATTGTTCAACTATTAAAGTGAGTCATTCATACATTCTATTTTTTAAAAGTTGAAGGGTTGGAGCCTCTTAAATACAAGGTTGGAGCCTTCAGGAAGATAGGGTTGGAGCCCCAGAGGTTGGAGTCTCAAAATGCCCAAGTGGGAGCTTGGCAATAGGTTGGAGCTTGGTGAATTGAGGGGTTGGTGCCCTCGACATTATTGTACTCAAAATATTGTAAAAAGAGGATTGGTGTCCTCATTTGTTCCTAATAAAATTCGTATTATTTATTTTCTGATTGTAATTGTGAAGAATCCTAACTGGCATTAATTATAACAATTGAAAGAAATACTGATTCACCCCTCCTCTCAGTGTTTCAACAATTGGTGTCAAAGCCAGCTTGTTCCTAATTGTGAAAATTCCTGAATCTAACACCTCAGAAACACCCCTACTGCAATTACTGGTTTACAATCTCCTACTTGTTTTTTACATTAAAAAGTTATTTAATTGCATAAACATCGAAGGAAACACTATTGCAGCCTTCACAAATATAAGATCATGCACTGAAATAAATATAACACAAGGGACATCGTTAATTTTGGATAATCGTCCTTGGAAAAACTCAATTCGGGAAAATCGGTGCAACATATAGAGGGTTTGTATTATTAAGCAAATTTCGTGAATACAACTAGGGTGCCAGAAATGGCTCACCCAACAGAGAATATCCTCGGTAGTAGTACCTCTATCCGGAGACAGATATTTCGGCAAATCAGCTACTGGATGATCAAACCCCACAGTGACTTTGGTTGTTCCCTATGTTGGATAGCGAAAGCTGCTCCAAGCATTGCTTTGGAATTGCGTCACTCCTTCAGGAGCTGCATCACCCTCTCTCGGCTTAGAGTTTGCTGATCGGCTCCTAATCTGCCCCACAGAATATCCCTAGCGCTGCCTTTGAGGCCTAGCATCAGCCTCTACGGCTTCTGTGTCACCTTCGTCAGCCCTCTGCGTCAGCGCTTATAGGGCCTGCGTTGTCTCTCCTGGGACTGCGTTGCCTCTCTGCTATGTATTCTTTAGCCTCAGATGAAGATCCCTCGCTGAACTGTCCCTTGCTGCAACTCTGATCACTAACTCGATTTCCTCAGCAATCCCTGTCCCAGAAAATCGAATTAATGATCTCTACTGGTGTATCTCCAACTGACCCTCAAGCCTTCTCTTATACTTTTCTTGTTGACGATTCAATGGCTGAGATTAAGTCCCTAATCAACGACTAAGATTAGAACCGGCTTGACCCTTGTCACTTAGAACTTTCTCACCCATTTTATATTAATACACATTAATATTTTTCTTTTCCTACGTTTAGACTTAGGGACCCATTAAAAATATTAATTATTTTAATATCTCTTCATCCGGGTGGAATTTCTCCAAATGATTTCTGGGTCTTGGAGATCTCATGTGCCTTAGCCTCTCCACCAATTTTCAAGGCTAGAGCACATCTGATGCTACCCAAAAGCAACAATAATTAGCCTAACAGCGGGAAGGTGTTGAAGAAAGTGTAACTAGATTGTCTTCATAATGACATGATCTTTGTAAATGATGAAATAAAAGAAATAAAATTATTTTTGTATGCCTTGCTACATGGGTTTCATGAGCAAGAGGTTTATTTGTTAGTGGCTCCCATTGAGAGCCTTAGGATTTATTATTGAGTCAAAGAGTCAATGTCATGTATGAAGAGCTCTTTTTGAGCATATGTAAAATATATATGAGTCAGCCTAGTGTCTAGAAAACCCCTCCAAAAAGACAAGCACAATCCTCTTGATATCGACCTGCAAAATGAATTAATATACACTCCTGTCGGCTCACTTGAGATGACAAATCTCCCCATGAACACAAGTCGGCTAATTTATGGAGGACGAATTACTATAAATACCTAGTTAGGGTCTGCGCAAAAGTAGACAACAAAACTTAGATTTCCTGTAATTTTTGGATGGGAAGCTCAAATATTTGGATGGGTATAGGAAGTTCAGACTTTCGAATGGACAACATCTCTGTGTCTCGGCCTCCTCATTGTTTTGATGATCACTAACTCAAACACAGTCACAGTTTAGGCATCGTTGTGAGGAGAAGGATCTCTGTAATACACTCATGGATTACTCTTTAGACACAGTCACAGTCTAGGCATCGTTATAATAAGAAGGATCTCAGTTATCCAACGGTGACACTGTATTGGCATGTATTCTAGACAATGGTATTTATGATCTCAATCATGATCTTAATGAAGACATAGTTTCAAGATGAAAAACTTAGTGCAACTCTCATATGTATATATACATATCTTGTTGTTATAGTGAAGGGGCAACAAGTGTCATGTAAAGGAGCAACAATGATCTTAATGAAAGTGCAACAGTGTTGCAGCAGTAATGATCTCAGTGATGGCCTCAGTGGTGCAAGCAATAATGATCTCAGTGGTGCAGTAGTGATGGCCTCAGTGTTGCAGCAATGATGATGATCTCAACGGTGACAAAGAAGAGGATTGCTGTCCTAGTCTTGGAGTGGCCTAATAGGTCAAGGGTCATGGTCTTGGTATTCATCAATTGGAATCTCTATAAGAAGAATTTTGTGCGGGTTTTCCTCTCAAAGAATGAGAGGTTTTGGCCTTGGCAGAAAGCCAACATCTTGTGTTCTTGTCTCTTTTGTTTTGGTAGCTATTTGATGAACTAAGAAGACACACTCTAATAATAACAAGTGAAGATTGTGCTAAGAAGAAAAAGTTAAAATACCTCACAAATAGTTATCATGCCTAGAAGAATCACATAACCTACATTGCCCTAGATTATTCAACATGGTATCAGAGCTAAGGTGCTGAAGTCAAAGGAAGGGCAACAAAGAGACATTCAAGAATCAAGCTTCAAGAAGAACATCAAAGCAAGTTGAAGGATATCAAAGAAAAAGGATCAAGATGTACATTGAAGGATCAAGCCCTAGATCAAAGAAGCAGTCTACAACAACAAGAACTTTTGTCTCCACAGTCATCATCAAAAGGCCACCAAGACTTTCATCAAGATGTCTACAAAGCAATGTAGCTCAAAGGACCTCAATAACAAAGATCACATCATCTTGGAAAAGTTTGAAACCCTAGAAGTTGTCTTGATCTACACTAGAAAAGAAGGCAAAGCATATTGAACGTGAGAAGGCATGGTCATCTTCAAAGGATCATCTCCTTGCCCTAGAAGAAGATCATCCAAGAAGAAGCCCTAATACATCTTCTTCAACCATCATCAAAGTAATCAAGTGGAAGAGTTCATCTTCACTTGCCAAGTAAATATATTTCATTCTATAATCAAGTTTGGTTAAATGACTTCGTGTTTGCAAGGATATTGATAAATTGGTTGGGTCATCGAAATTCCTTGCATAAGAAAGAAGGATAGATATAGCCCCCGGAAGAGAAGTCATTGGTATCTATGGAAAAGTCTCTGAAGGTCAAGCATCGTTTGAATGCATGGAAAAGGATCAAGGGACTCAGAGGATTCTTATGAAATTAGTCATAGGTCCTCTCATCCCTATGTAGCAGGAGATGAGACATAAAAGAGATATATGAATTGCTAGAAGATATACTCTCTGAAATGCAATGAAGAAGGTCATATCACTTACCCCTGATTGAAGGTATCAAAGAATGAAGGAATATCTTCATGAGATCTCAATTGGAAGATCCATGAGAGATGATAAGTAGATAATCGTCATTGATCTAATTGATAAGCAAGATAACAAATTTCCATGAACAAGAAGGTTACCTCATTCGACAACTTGTGGTTTCTATGCTAGATAGAAAAAGACAAGTTGAGGGAAAAAGTGTTGAAGCTTAAAGGACTCAAACATTTGTAGAAAGGAAAAGGAAGTTTGGTCCTCAAACAAGACAAAACAATGCTATGGGAAGATTATGAAAAGAAAACTCATATCACTAGAAAGATGGAGGAAGTTGAAGAAAAGGGCCTAGGAAAGAGGGAGTAACAGATCTACTATGATTGAGATGGTATACCTCACAAAAGGGTCTTATCATAAGCTCCTAAATCTTTTGTTATAGATATGACCATGATAATAAGATGCATCGTGGCATCATGGAAGCATTAGAAACAAGAGCCTATGACATCACCATGGGAATCTTGAAGGACAAAAATCCATGGTAGACAAACATGAAGGATATAGCTCTTGGGAACCTCATTGGACATTGAAGGAAAGGACGAAGTCATCTAGGACAAGGCTCATCATACATCAAGTAAAAAAGGAAACATCTGCCAAATGGGGATATACAAGATCCTCAAGATTCTCGGGTGGAATCCTCATCGGAGGGTTCACTAATCTAGAGAGGAAGCAATTGTTTTATCAAAAACTCCAACTTGTGGAATTCATAGGATGATGGTATGATGACATTAGAGATGAAGCAGATCAAGTGGTTGAACATCTTTTCAATCATGGAAGCTACTGGAAAAAGCCTAAATGACCTAAAGGTAAAATGAGGTATGTATGCTTGTATTTGATATTCTAATTTCATATCATATGGTTGCAGATAACATGGATCATTACTTCTATCTGGAGAAGCATGATCAAGAGAAAAAGGATCTCCTCCTCTGAAAGGATGCAGGAAGGCATAAATCATACTAGATGAAATCAACATAATATGTCCTCATATGAAGTATGAGGTGGTTGATTACAATGAAGAAGCTCTGATTGAAAGCTTCTGGGAATGGAATGTGTGAGGAAGGAAGAGATCATGAGATATGCAACCTTGATGAAGGCGATCAACATCCAAAAGACCAAGAAGACTTGACTAGGAAATCTCCCGGAAAGATATGAAGTCTCTGATGGAAAATATGGAGACCCTTGATAATGGATATCTTTTGGAGATGTGTCAACATGTGTGCAGGATGATGATACCTACAAGAAGATCTCATGATGAAGAGCCATCTTGAAAGGTACAATTTGATTTAATGTTATGTTTTGATTTCTTGAATAATATCCGGATGAGTTCATGTAGGGCTACTGGAACAAGAGTTGTAAGTACAAGTACAACTAGCATTCATGTGATGGATGGAAATTCCTGAAAGAAACATGATGAGGAAGAAGTAGCCATATGACGAGGGTTCCAGATATGTATCAAGAAGACCACTTTCCATGAAGAAAGGAATGACATGTCGAACCAAGAAGGAAAGTGATGGATGGCTAATGCCTTACAAGGAAGAAGCTTGAATGAGCTTCATGACATCAAGGAAGGAAATTGATCAAGCAGCTAAAGGTCCCACAAGAAGAAGTTGTTGATGTATAGGAGAGTCCCTAGCTAAGAGGGAGCTTTGTCAAGTCCCTGATTAAGAGGGAGCTTGGGCAAGTTCCTAGTCAAAGGGAGCTTGGGTACATTCCTTCAAGGAATGGGCATATCTTCCCCAGTTAAGGGGGAGAGATAGACACAACATTCTTGTCTTCACTTTGGAAGAAAGAATAGAGGATTGGGTAATCATCTGGCATCCGATGTTCTTTGAGGATGTGTAGGGCATCCAAGACAAGAGTAGGCAAGTGGACCGATATTCTTTGAGGACTGGGAACCCAAGATAAGAATAGTCCTAGAAGGTCATACTCAGTGAACACCCAGGTGGGTATGTACCTTGAGAGACAATGATGAAGGTGCCTATAGTCATTGGTCTCACCAACATTGTGCTCTGATCTAATAAGAGATAGAGCTGCCAGTCAAGGCCTTGCTGTGGAAACAATGTTGGTTACTATGATGCTATATAGATGGGTTACCAATCCGATTCTTCTTATGAGAATTTCTTCAGATTGAGAATGACCAAGTACTATTATGAATACCTCCCTAGTTAAGAGGGAGTGTTGAAGAATGTGTAACTAGGTTCGGTCTTCATAATGACATGATCTTTGTAAATGACAAAATAAAAGAAATAAAATTGTTTTTGTATGCCTTGCTACATGGGTTTCATGAGCAAGAGGTTTATTTGTTGGTGGCTCCCATTGAGAGCCTTAGGATTTATTATTCAGTCAAAGAGTCAATGTCATGTATGAAGAGCTCTTCTTGAGCATATGTAAAATATATATGAGTGAACCTAGTGTCTAGAAAAGCCCTCCAAAAAGACAAGCATAGTCCTCTTGATGTCGGCCTGCAAAATGAATTAAAATACACTCATGTCGGCTCACTTGAAATGACACATCTCTTCATGAACACAAGTCGGCTAATTTATGGAGGACGAATTACTATAAATACCTAGTTAGGGTCTGCGCAAAAGTAGACAACAAAACTCGGATTTCTTGTAATTTTCGGATGGGAAGCTCAGATTTTTGGATGGGTACAGGAAGTTAAGACTTTCAGATGGACAACATCTCTGTGTCTCGGCCTCCTCATTGTTTTGATGATCACTGACTCAAACGTAGTCATAGTCTAGGCATCGTTGTGAGGATAAGGATCTCTGTAATACATTCTCGGATTACTCTCTAGACACAGTCATAGTCTAGGCATCGTTGTAACAAGAAGGATCTCGGTTATCCAACAGTGACACTCTGTCTCGCCATGTATTTTGGACAATGGTATTTATGATCTCAATCATGATCTTAATGAAGAAATAGTTTCAAGATGAAGATCTCGATGCAACTCTCATATGTATATATAGATATCTCGTTGTTACAGTGAAGGGGCAACAAGTGTCATGTAAAAGAGCAACAATGATCTTAATGAAGGTGCAACAATGTTGCAACAATAATGATCTCAGTGATGGCCTTGGTGATGCAAGCAATGATGATCTTGGTGGTGCAGTAGTGATGGCCTCACTATTGCAGCAATGATGATGATCTCAACGGTGACAAAGAAGAGGATTGGTGTCTTGGTCGTGGAGTGGCCTAATAGGTCAAGAGTCATGGTCTTGGTATTCGTCAATTGGAATCCCTATAAGAAGAATTTTGTGCGGGTTTTCCTCTCAAAGTATGAGAGGTTTTGGCCCTGGCAGAAAGCCAATATCTTGTGTTCTTGTCTCTTTTGTTTTGGTAGCTATTTGATGAACTAAGAAGACACACTCTAATAATAACAAGTGAAGGTTGTGCTAAGAAGAAAAAGTTAAAATACCTCACAAATAGTTATCATGCCTGGAAGAATCACATTAAACTACATTGCCCTAGATTCTTCAACAGAAGGATTATTAGTCACAATGACCAGTAAGGATTCACGAAAAATCCCTCAATTTGATGGAACAAATTTTACCTTTTGGAAACGTAGGATGACATTTTATTTAATGTCTCTTGGACTAGAAGTATGGCAATCAATTCAAGATGGGTATAAAGTTCCATCTTCTCCACTAACAGATCAGGATGGAAGAAAAATTTATATAACAAATGCGAAAGTACTAAATTCCATAACAAGTGGAATTTCTGATTCAGAATTTACAAAAGTTATGAAGTGTGAATCTGCCAAGGAAATGTGGGACAAGCTTATTGCTATCTATGATGGAGACTCCAAGGTCAAGAAGGCAAATCTCCAAACTCATAGAAGACAATTTGAGAGTCTTAAAATGAATGACGAAGAAGACATTGCAGCCTTTTTCTTCCAAGTGGATGAAGTTGTCAACTCACTCTAGGGTCTAGGTGAAACCGTTGAAGAAAGCATAGTTGTCCAAAAAAGTTTTGAGATCACTTCCAGAACGATTTGATTCCAAAGTCAATGCCATAGAAGAAATGAAGGACTTGGATCAGGATGACCTAAAAATCGACGAACTTCATGGGATTCTCATTGCATATGAAATGAGAAAAGGAATCCAAACTCTAAGGAAGCAACATTTAAGGCTTCAAAAACATTGATGAAAGGAAAAAAATTGTAGTAGTGATGATTCCGATACTGAAATAGAGCTAGCACAATTCGTGAAGAAACTAAGGAAAGGGTCCAAACTCAAAGGTAAGTATCCTCTCATTTTTTTTAAGTGAGGTAGAATAGGATATTATTCTACAAAGTGTCCTCATAAACATGATAGCGATGATGAAGATGAATATAAAAAGGGGATGTTCAAGAAGAAAGGGTCAAATAAGAAGAATTTCTTCTCCAAATAAGATGACTCTGATGAAGAAGAATTCTTGATTACAAAGAAAAAATCAGCTAAAAATACCGTTCTACTCAAAAGGGATAATGATGAATTTGATGAAGAAGATGACTATGTTGGAAGCAGTGAAGTATTGTTCATGGCATTTACAAATGATGATGATTCCGAAAAAGAAGATGAAGGAAATGTAGATGAATTACTAATGAGTGTTGTTGAAGAAAATGAGAAATTAATGAAGAAGGTCGTTTCTCTCAAAATAGAAAAGGAAGAAGCAAAAAGGAAGGAAGAACTTTTGAACAAGGTAAAAGAAAGAGAAGAAATATGCGAGAAACGTGAAGGTGAAATTGTTGTTGATTTGGGGTAGCATTGGATGTGATCTAGGCCTCAAATTTTGCAGGGAGGCTTGGGCACATGCATTCCAAAGAACCCAGAAACCGTTTTGGGAAATTCCACTTAGAGACGATTTTATTAAAGTAATTAATATTTTTAATAGAGTTCCTAAGTTTAAACCTAGGAAAATTAAAATATTAATTGGTATTAATCTAATTGTGGGTGTAACTTCTAGAAAAAGACAAAGATCAAGTCAAAATGATCTGAGCCTTTGATTAGGAGTAAATCTAGGCCGTTGGTTGTCCAACAGGAAGATATAAGAAGGGGTTTGAGGGTCATTTGGAAAACACACTAAGAGAGATCAAGAAATTGATTTTATGAAGAGAAGTTCTCAAGAGGAAAATTCGATTGAGGAGATTTCTTGCAGTTGAGGGGTAGGGATAGCATCCGGAGAGAGAGTGATTTTCTCAGCCGGAGAATCATCAGCAGAGAAGGGCAGAAAGTAATCCAGCAGTGGCAGCGCTGAGCCAGAGGGGCTGATGCAGAGCCATGTAGAGGCAACGCAGAAGCCAGTGAGGAGTCTGAAATTTGCAGAGGGAATTTGAGTTTCAGAAGTTGGGAGTCGGGGTGTGAGACCAGGAGGTAGAAATCAAATCTCCTGGGCAGCAAATTGACCAGCTAGAGGATTGACGCTGTTGCCAGAGAGCTTGATGTTGGGCTGACGCAGACTGCACAGAGGTAGCCAGAAAAGCCGAGGGAAATCAGTTTGGGGCTGGATCAGCCAGGATTTCTAGTGATAGTGTGAGGTAACCTAACAATTCTTTCTGTCAGTATTTCCCTCTGTAACTGAATAACCCTGTGATGTATTTAGAATTTGCTACTGCTTAATAATAATAAACCCTTAGAACTACTGCAACGGTTTTCCTGCATTGGGTTTTTCCGGGGACTTTTGTCCAAAATAACGGTGTCCTATGTGTTTGTATTTCCTTGCTCAGTTTCTATGTTTCAGAATCATATTTAATTTGGTGTAGTTTGCTTCAGTAATTTGCTTCAATATTTCAAGAAGAAATCTGAAATAAGTTTGTAATGTAATTTACAATCTAGGTGTAGTAGATTTAGGTGGTTGCAGTAGGATTCCTGAGATTGTTAGTTCTAGGAATTTTCACAATTGTCTCTCTAAAGAAAGAGTTGAATCAGGTTAATAAGACCTGGCAAAACTCTCAAACTCTTGATAACATCCTTAATACCCTAAGACCACAACATGATAAGATTGGAATTGGTTTCAAAGGTGAATCATCAAGTTCAAAGAAGAATGCCAATAAAGAAATCCAAAGAAGCTATGCTGAAATCCTTTGCAATCATCCAAAAGAGGATAAGTTGTTCCACCAAGAACAATGATCCACTTACAACAACCCAAGGAATGAAGGAAAGCTATCTCCAGGAAAGAATGTAACATCAAGTCAAGGCTATTATAACAGGTATTGAACTATCTTTCTTGGTGGTTGTTTCTACTGTAAAAATTTTGGTCATCAAGCTAAGCATTGCAAGGCTTATAAGGATAATAGCTCAAGGAGATATAGGTCCAATTATCAAAGCAAGCCGCTTAGCTCAAAAGAACAAGGTGAAATCAAGACCTATAATTCATTTGATCCTTTGGCTAAGTATGACCTAGAATGTTCAAAATCCAATGATTTTGGCCACGATGCACAAAATTGTCCATTTATATCAAAAAGGGAAGAGTTGAAGGAGGAACCCACTACAGATAAATGTGGCCTAGCTTTATGTGCACAAAGTGATGAAAATCAATGGTTTGTGGATAGTGGATGTTCAAGACACATGACAAGCGACCAAAAGAAGTTTACCTCATTAAACAAAAAGGATGGAAATGTATCCTTTGGAAGTGGATTTGCTAAAATCGTTGGAAAAGGGACGGTTGCTCTTGTTAATGGAAGGGGAAAAGCACAAAACGCACTGCTGGTAAAAGGACTCAAACACAATCTTCTAAGTGTTAGCTAGATTTGTGACCAATGACATAATGTTATCTTCAGTACTAAAGATTGTGAGATAAGAAAATCCTCTTCAGGAGAACTTGTGGGAAAAGGAGTAAGAACACTAGATAACGTATACATTTTGAGTAAAATTCAAGAAGAAAAATGCTATATGAGTCGAATAGATGAAAGCTGGTTATGGCACAAGCGATTGGGACTTCTAAATTTTGACAACTTGGTTAATATCAACAAAGCAAGTGCAGTGAGGGACATTCCAAAAATTTTAAAGCCGAAACAGGTTGCGTGTGGCTCATGTCAACATGGAAAGCAAACTAGAACTTGCTTCAAGACTAAGGAATTCTCAACATCAAAACCTTTGGAGATCATACATGCAGATTTATGTGGACCAACCAAAACTCCAGCACTACAAGGTGAAAGGTACTTTGCTCTATTTGTAGATGACTATACTAGAATGATGTGGGTATTCTTTATAAAGTTTAAATCCGAAGCTTTTGAATGTTTTAAGAATTTCAAAGCTCTTGTGGAAAATGAAAAAGAATAAATGATCAAGTGTCTTAGGGCATATAGAGGAGGAGAATTTACTTCAAAGGAATTCAATGATTTCTGTAAAATACATGGACTCAAAAGAAAACTTTTCGTAGCTAGAATTCCTAAACAAAATGAAGTAGTTGGAAAGAAGAAACAAAACTGTGCAAGAAATGGCGAGAACAATGTTAATAGCAACTGATTTGCAAGCCAACTTTTGGAGAGAAACAGTTGGAGTAGCAACGTATACCTTGAATAGAGCCCAACTAAGACCAAATAATGACAAAACTCCCTATGAATTATGGAAAGGAAGACTTGCTTCAGTAAAATGTTATAGAATTTTTGGAAGTAAATGCTTTATGAAGATCAATGATGACTCACTAGGCAAGTTTGATTCTCGTGTTGATGAAGGAATATTTCTTGGATATTCTACAAGGAGCAAAGCATACAAATGCTACAATAATTGATTATGGAAGATAGTAGAAAGCATTGATATGAAGATTGGTGAGGCGCTTCTAGAAAAGGAAATTAAAGTCCGTGAAGAAGATTCTATTCTTGAAGAATTTGAAGAAGATACAACATAGGAAGAAAAGGATCAAGGAAGTCAAAAGTAACCATCTCAAACTCCTCCAAAAGTGAAATTTGGTCAAAAACACCATCCGGAAGAACAAATTATTGGGAATGCAGATGATGGAATACAAACCCAAAGAAAGATGACAAATACATGAAGAAAAGATGATGTTGCCTTACTATCCATGGTAGAACCAGAAAACTTTGCTCAAGCTAGTAAGGATCCTCATTGGGTGAATGCTATGGAAGAAGAAATGTTTCAAATCGAAAAGAATGAAACATGGGAACTTGTACCTCATCCAAAAGATAAAAATACTATTGAAACCAAGTGGTATCAGAGCGTAGTTCATGAGTTGGTGGGAGATTGTTGGACATTGGATACTCACAAATTGAAGGAATTGACTTTGAAGAAACTTTTGCCCTGGTAGCTCGATTGGAAGTTATAAGGATGTTTTTTGGCATTTGCTTGTTCAAAAGGGTTCAAAGTTTATCAAATGGATGTGAAATTAGCATTTCTAAATGGTGATCTAAAGGAAGAAGTTTACATGGAGCAACCAGAAGGATTTGATCTAGCAAAACGAAAATATTTCATGTGTAAATTAAAAAGGGTGTTATATGGATTGAAACAAGCTCCTAGAGCTTGGTACGCAAGATTGGATCATTATCTACAACAACAAGGTTTCAAAAAGGGGGTGGCAGGAAGTAATCTCTACATGAAGATAGACAAGGATAAATTGCTAATCACCCATGTATATGTTGATGATCTGATTTTTGCCAGCAACAATGATGAGATGAGTCATGAATTTGCTCAAAACATGTCTAAGGAATTTGAGATGTTTATGATTGGCGAATTATCTTACTTTCTTGGACTACAAGTAATTCAAACTAAAGCAGGTATGTTCATATCCCAAACAAAATATCTTAAAGACATGCTTAAAAGATATGGGATGGAAGAATGTGCTATTATGACTACATCGATGACTACAGATTGCAAATTAAGCAAAGATGATGAATCCCCTTTGGTAGACGCAACTCTTTATAGATCTATAATTGGAGCTCTTCTATACTTCACTGCTTCACGACTCAATATTATGCAAGCAATAGGAATGTTGGCAAGATTTCAATAAGCTCCTAAGGAATCCCATTTGATGGCTGTTAAAAGAATTCTCAAGTATTTGAAAGGTACTCCTAATTTTGGCTTATGGTATCCCAAAAGCACAACTCCTACTTTGACAGCTTACACCGATGCTGATTGGGCTAGAAGCATAGAGGATTGAAAAATTACTAGCGGAAATGCATTTTTCATGGGAGACTATCTTGTATCTTGGTTCAGCAAAAACAAACATCTATATCTCTCACCACAAATGAAGCCGAATACATAGCCGCTGCAGATTGTTGTACTCAAATATTGTGGATGAAGGAAGCTCTGAAAGATGTCAACATAGAAACTCATCAACCAATCACTATCTATTGTGACAACACCAGTGCCATCAATCTTTCAAAGAATCCGGTAATCCACTCGAAGACAAAACATATTCCAATCAAATACAATTTTCTCCAAGAACAAGTTTGCAGAACAAAATGTCAGATTGGGATACGTTAATACAAAGGAACAAATTGCAGATATTTTCACAAAACCCCTACCACG
Source organism: Pinus taeda (assembly GCA_000404065.3). Taxonomy (NCBI): domain Eukaryota; kingdom Viridiplantae; phylum Streptophyta; class Pinopsida; order Pinales; family Pinaceae; genus Pinus; species Pinus taeda. Next base: position 106,960 of record APFE031755385.1, on the reverse strand, counting down.
AGGGGCATTTGAATATCTTCACCAAAGGATGGGGGTCGTTGCTCTTACATCACATTAAGACAACACATTGGTAGTAGCGTGACAAAAAGCAACTTGATAGGGGGAGTACTTGGACACCCTATTTGCCATTGATGTCAAAGGGGGAGGAAATGTTGGAAAAAGAGAGAATATTGCCATCCATGACAAAGGGGAAGATTGTTGGTCAAAATTGTCATTGATGTCAATATGAGCATTGATGAAAATAATAATGGCATGGATGATTGTTGAAGGTCACATTTTGAACCCTAATGAAGAATCCCTAGATGCCGCTATGATTTAATGAACAAATTGGCAAATAATTTCTTCAAACAAAGCTATTATGGAAAATATACATATGTTGAAAGAAAATGAAAATGGTCAACTTTAAAAGTCATATTTTGAAGAAAAGTCTACACCAGTTTGTAAAGGAGGTCATAACCTTTTTAGTGAATACCTATACTCCTCATAACTCCTTATTGTTGCAGAAATATGATTTTTTCTTGAAGATAAATCATTGTTTTAAGTTTGTTTGATCCTACACATGTCGGCCCTCTAGCCTTGTTTGAGCCTACACATGTCGGCTCTCCAACCCAACCAACATGTCTTTTTGTTGAGGCAATCAATTATAAATATAAGTCTGAGCCCATTCGTTTATATCATCCAGTTCGGTGAAAATCACAGAGATACAAGATAGAAAGGAAGTGGAGTTCACATCTTGTGAACTGAAGAGGCCAAGGACTTAAAAGCTTAAATGTGTGGGTTAAATTTGTGATTAGAATATCTTTAAGACCTCGGATTTGAAGAAGACCTGTGATACACTGAACTCAGAGTGTTGACCAGTTTTGGAGAGTCAAAAGAGATCCAGACCTGTGTGAAGAAGCTTGGACCAGCTAGCATGGACTGTTGTAAATTCTTCTTATATCGTCCATACCTCGGGCTTGTTGGGTGCCTAGATTATAACCTCCTTACCTCGGACCTAACCACAGATACCTCAGATCAATTTCAGGGTTCAGATTTATTGAGATTGCAGAGATTACAGTTTAGTCGAATGAGTTTTTGGAGGCTCGGACCAGGGTTATAGAGGCTTAGACCACACCATGGTAACTTGCACCTGTTTGCTAAGAAACTTAGAGCTACAGTGGGTGTCTGCTTGAGTAAATAGAGGCTCGAATAGTCAACAGTAAGGCTTGAAGCCTTGTCTCATAAACTCGGATCTGTGGGTCAGTGATAGCATTGAAGGTTTAGAATTGGAGAAACTTCATTTGATGGAGGGCCTAGACCAGTGAACAATCACAACCATCAAAACTTAGATGTTTGAACAAGTAATTTTGGAGGTCTGAACAATTTGAAGATTTGAACAAGGTTGAAGCTTTGAACAATGAAGTAATTGAAGCTCTGGATATTGAGGTAATTGGAGCCTTGGGCAGTGAAGTAATTAAAGCTCTGGACAATGAAGAAATTTGAGCCTTGGGCAGTGAAGTAATTGAAGCTATGGACAATGAAGAAATTGGAGTTTTGGACAGTGAAGTATTTGAGCTCTTGGAGAGTTGGATCCTCTTAAATACAAGTTTGGAGCCCTAAGGAAGATAGGGTTGGAGCCTCAAAAACCCCAAGTTGGAGTATGGCAATAGGTTGAAGCCTGGTGAATTGAAGGGTTGGTGCCCTCAACATTATTGTACAAAAACTATTGTAAAAAGAGGATTGGTGTTCTCATTTGTTCCTAATAAAATTCCTATTTTTTTTTTTTTTGATTGTAATTGTGAAGAATCTTAATTGGCATTAATTATAACAATTGAAAGAAATACTGATTCACACCCCCTCTTAGTATTTCAACAATTGGAAGTGGTTGTTTAGGTTGTAGCCTACGGGGATTGGCATCCTCCTTTAGACCAGCTTGGTGCCTGGATTTATATTGGAGGATTGGTGTCCTCATTCAAGGTTGGAGCCTTGAAGAAGTTAGAGATTTTATTGAACAGGTTGGAGCTTGGATTTTTGTAAAAGAGGATTGGAGCCTGTTTGTTTTTGGATATTGTGGTAGCATTGGACATGTGTTGTAGTTTCTAAGGTGTTAGAGAGGCTGAGGAACACGATGTTGATTTGGGGTAGCACCGGATGTGCTCTAGCCATGAAATATGGTGGAGAGGCTAAAGCATATGAGATCTCCAAGACCCAAAAATGGTTTGGGGAAATTCCACCTGGTTAGAGAGATATTAAAATAATTAATATTTTTAATGGGTTTCTAAGTCTAAACTTAGGAAAATAAAAATATTAATGGGTATTAATATAAAACTGGGTGAGAATGTTCTAAAAGACATGGATCAAGCCAAATCTAATTTTAGCTGTTGATTAGAGATTTAATCTCGGCCATTGAAGACTCAACAAAAAAAGTATAAGAGGCTTGAGAGTCAGTTGGAGATACACCAAGTTTGATCAGTCAGTTCGATTTCTTGGAGCGGGGTTTGCTGAGAAAATTCGAATAAATGATCAGAATTGCAGCGAGGGTAGTGAGTGCATAGTAGAGAGGTAGAGATAGTTTCGAAGGATCAATGCAGAGACTGAGGAGGCTACACAGAGCCAACAAGAGCCACGTAGAGGGTCAGAGTGACTGCGCAGAGGCTAGCAGGGCCTGCGTAGGTGACGCAGAAGGCCAGAGAGCCAGCGCAGAGCAACAGAAGGCAGACACAGGGGGGTTTCAAAGTGACATAGAGGCCAGGAGGGCTGACACAGAGCCTCAGAGAAGCGTTCGAGAGATTTTCGTGGAGCAGACTTGCTGAATATTTGCTTCTGAAGAGAGGTATTACTGCCAGATAGATATCTCTGTTGGGTGAGCTAATTTGGCACCCTAGTTGTACTCAAGAAAGCTGCTTAATAATAAAACCCTCAGAACTGCTGCATCGATTTTCCCAAGTTGGGTTTTTCTGGGGACGATTGTCCAAAAATAACGGTGTCCCTTTTGTGTTTGTCTGTTATTTTCAGTTGTTGATCTGTAGATGGTTGAGACTGCATTTGTGTTTATTTTCAATATTTATATGGTTATATAACTTATTGAGTAATAAACAAGTAGAAGAAATAAACCAGCTAATGCAGGAAGAATTTCTAATGTGTACTTATTAGAGTGTTGCAGATCACAGGAGAGTTGAAGGCACCAACTAAATCAAAGACTTTGTAGCAAAAAACAACTGTCCCGAGAGACAGATCTGTTCCTAAGCAGAAAGCAGGAGAGGAGTGAGGCAGAGGAAGGTAGAAGAAGCTCACGAGGAGCCACGTCATCCTACTCAGTCAGGTAGGCTTGACGCAGTTGGATAGAGGAGCGATTAAGCCTTGTCGAGATTGTGTAGAGCTAAGAGGCTTAGTTTCTTTAGCTGCTGGGGCCTAGGAAGCTGTGGGCAGATTGTGGATTGGGAAGCTGGTGGGTTGCTGTTGCTGTCAAAACAGAATAGTACCTAATGGGACAAAACCAAGGTAGAGGGAGCCGTTGCCTTGAGAAATTTCTAGCCAAGAAATCCAGATCTGAGTTTCGCAGTTGCAAAGAGGATTGGAGAGGAGTAGTTCGACAATTGGTAGGAGGATTTCCAGGAGGAAAGTCGAGACTCAGAGGGAGTCCAGTAGAAGAGCGGAGATGGCAATGAACGGACTGAGGGATTAGGACAGGTTGGACGGGGCGTCCAACTTTGTCATCTGGAAGGCTAGGATCCTGCCTGTTCTGGATAGACATCGCATCAAGGGCTTTGCCTTGAGAACCGTGGCTATCCCAGTCGACCGAACTGATAATGAAAGGTATGAGGATGTAATGGCGAAGGAAAAGTGCATAATCCTTGATGGGGTCAAGGATCATGTGATATCGCAATATTACCGAGAAGAACACGACAAAGGAGATGTGGGATACCTTGACAACATTGTATTAGGGCACTTTCGTGTAGAGGAAGATGCTGTTTGAGAATTAACTGCGGACGTATCAGATGCAGAAGGGGGAGCAGATAGATCTATGCTTTAGTAGGTTGCAAGAGATTTAGGACCAACTTACTTCCATAGGGGCCACACCGGATCAAAAGTTCATGGTGAGGATCACCCTAAATGCAGTCTTGGAGGATTGGGAGACATTTGTTCAAAGCATTTTGGGCAGAGTTGATCTTCCAGGATGGGAAGAGATGTGGGCAACTCTACGCCAAGAAGAGCTCAGACGGTTGACCAAGGCAGGAAGTAGCAGCAAAGGAGGTTGAATCATGAAAGAGGAGGAGGAGAATGCGACTCTGGCATCTACGGGACAACATGAGAAGAGGAAGAAGAAGGACATCTCCAAGGTGAAGTGCTTCCATTGTGGGAAGCTGGGTCATTATGCAACCTAATGTCCCAGGAAGAAGAATAAGGGAGAGGTTTCTGACTCCAAGGCAGCTCCGGCTAAGGCGGAGAAAGAATTCGAGACGGATGACGACTGTGCCATGAGTGCTCATGCACCTCTAGAGAAGAGGTGGGGTGACATCGAGCTACAGAAGATGAGGAACAGGATCCTTGAGGTACCCAAACTCTTGGATCATATCTGTCTACAGGAGCCCCGAGAGATAGTAGCAGGGTGATGGATGTCGATAGAAGCAAGATGCGGATGGAGCGACAAGGCAGTGCTAGAGTGCAGTGGTCTCTGGCATCGCAGTGAGGGTTGTAGCAGTGTTAGAAGCATAGAGGTGGTTACAACAATGCAGAAAGGCACAAAGATGGTTGCAGCAATGCGAGAGGCACAGAGATGTTATAGCAAGGCAGAGGCAACAAAGGGAGCACAGGATAGCAGTAGAGGTAGCTTCAACATTAGGAGGGCTTCTAGCTTGACAAGGATGTCAATAGTTGGGTAGATCAGTTACTTACATCTCAGTAACTGAGTTGCAGTGCAACAGTAGCAGTGGTAGTGCTATGGGAAGCACGATGCAACACGATGAGAGAGAACTGCAGCGTAGATGCAGTGTTGGGAGGAAGGACCAGCAGCAACACGGATGCAGAGGGAGCTGCAGTACAAATGTAGTAGTGGCAGTGGCAGAGCCACGGGCAGCAGTACAGGAGGCAGTAGTGCACAGGATGTTGGGCCGCAGTCCAAGCATCAACATAGGTACCGGTGCTAGATGATCAGGGTGATGTTCAATGGTGGAGCATTACTAGAGCACATTCCTCGCTAAGAGGGAGTGTTGATTTGGGGTAGCACTGGATGTGCTTTAGCCATGAAAATTGGTGGAGAGGCTAAAGCACATGAGATCTCCAAGACCCATAAATGGTTTGGGGAAATTCCACCCGGTTAGAGAGATATTAAAATAATTAATATTTTTAATGGGTTCCTAAGTCTAAACTTAGGAAAATAAAAATATTAATCGGTATTAACATAAAACTGGGTGAGAATGTTCTAAAAGACATGGATCAAGCCAAATCTAATCTTAGATGTTGATAAGAGATTTAATCTTGGCCATTGAAGACTCAACAAAAAAAGTATAAGAGGAAGCTTGAGGGTCAGTTGGAGATACACCAAGATTGATCAGTCAGTTCGATTTTCTAGAAAGGGGTTTGCTGAGAAAATTCGAATAAGTGATCAGAGTTGCAGCAAGGGTAGTAAGTGCATAGCAGAGAGGCAAAGATAGTGTCAAAGGACTAGTGCAGAGATTGAGGAGGCTACACAGAGCCAACAGGAGCCATGCAGAGGGCCAGAGTGACTGCGTAGAGGCTAGCAGGGCTTGCATAAGTGACGCAAAAGGCCAGAGAGCTAGCGCAGAGTAGCAGAAGGCAAATGCAGGGGGTTTCAGAGTGATGCAGAGGCCAGAAGGGTTGACACAGAGCCTCAAAGAAGCGTTGGAGAGATGTTCGTGGAGCAGACTTGCTGAATATTTGCTTTCGAAGAGGAGTATTACCGCTAGATAGATATCTTTGTTGGGTGAGCCAATTTGGCACCCTAGTTGTACTCAAGAAAGCTGTTTAATTATAAAACCCTCAAAACTGTTGCACCGGTTTTCACAAGTCGGGTTTTTCTGGGGATGATTGTCCAGAAATAACTGTGTCCCTTGTGTGTTTGTCTGTTATTTTTAGTTGTTGATCTGTAGATGGTTGAGACTGCATTTGTGTTTATTTTCAATATTTATATGGTTAAATAATTTATTGAGTAATAAACAAGTAGAAGAAATAAACCAGTTAATGCAGGAAGAATTTCTAACGTGTTAGACTTAGAAATTTCAACACACGAGATCTCCAAAACCCAGAAAATGTTTTTGGAGAAAACGCCTAGAGACGACTCAATTAAATTAATTGATCAATAATTAAAAAGTTCCTAAGTCTAACTTAGGAAAATTGTTTAATTAATGGGTATTAATTGAGGAAATCGACTTATGTTCTAGAGACTCCCAAAAAAGTGCATTGATGGAGTCAACTTGATTTTAGCCATCGATCACGATTAGATCTTGGCCCTTGATGCTCCAGCGGGAGATTATAAGAGCAAGTCGATGGGATGGAGATAGAGACTGTTTATAGTTGTGGAGCAAATTATCTTGGTAGATCAAGCTACCTAGTTCATAGCTTCAGTGGGGGTGTAGTTTGAGCCAAAGGGAGAGCATTAGAGAGAGGGAGTAGCAGAAAATTAAAGGAGGATTCTGGAGAATTTTCTAGTGTTTCTCCAGTGTCAGATTGAAAGGAGATAGGAGGCTGAATTATCTACATAAATGGCTGTAGAAGCCAGTGCGAATTGCCAGAAACCCCAGTGCGAGTTGCCAGAAGAACCACAAGTTGGCAGCTAGAGGCCAAATCTATTTCTGTGAGGCAATGGGAGTGGTTTTTAGGGACAATGGGAGGCAGGGCGGCTCACTTGGAGCCAATTTCGAGGGAGTGCGAATTTCCTAGGGCCAACAATATGAGTTCCAGGCTGTAGTGCAAGTAGCCAGTGTGCGGTTTGAGCAAGCCATAAGGGGCTAAATAGATTTGTAGAGGAGATCCTTGATCTCCAGGTTACTTTGGCCAGATATTTGTTGGAGGATTGCTAGTTGGGCATCCAAATTATTGTACTCTTAAATTTGCTGCATAATAATAAAATAATCCCTCATTTGCTGCACTAGAGAGTCCTCATGATCTTCATTAATAAAATTATTTTCTTGTTCTACTTCTTGTGTTCTGGTTTCACTTGTGATAAAATCTTAACTGACATAATATAAAATTGTAGGAAATATTGATTCATCCCTCCTCTTAGTATTTCCAACATTCCCACACAGCTCACCTTCTTTCATAAGCATCCAAATCTGACATCCATCAGCCCCTAGGCTCCTTCAAATGTGGGTGTACAGGCCCACCAATGGCCAAACGTCATTCAAGATGGGCCATCTTGATGTTCAAACAATCCCTCTTCCAACTGGGCATTCTTTATAGTGCAATGGTGGAGTCCCAAAGTGGACTGCCCAGTTTTCAAATATGTCACCAAAGCCCTCTAAGCACCATCCATAAAATTAGCAAAGAAATCCTTAAGTGGTCATACGAGTTCTAACAATAAGTCACCCCATTAGTTGGGGGGCTTTGACCAGCCCATATCAGTGTTCAATGTGTAACCCTTGACCTACAGAGAAATCCATTAAATGTGTCAATACAAATCCTCCCTCATCCCTTTTTAATTCTGATGAGTCAATATTAAGATCATGAAGGGGTACTACCTCACACATCATACAAATATGTACATATATAAGTCAGCTCTGTCCCTTTTTTCTTTTTAATGAAACATATAAACATGCTTGCATGACGGGCTCCAATATTTAATACATGTCAGCCCCAGTTAATGAGGACACATATGGAGCTCACAGATTTCATCAAATTTTGTACTACTCTATCTCAACATCTACTATCTGGGCAGGGATTTCAAGGATTTGTTATCTGTATCTCCAACACCATGCTCTAATGGGCTCCTACAAACCTTGAATTTTTGGTTTGAACTATCGTCAAATAGTATCCTCTGGTCCACAAAGTTACCCAACAAGTTTGTGGCTAACAGGACTTGTGGTTTGCAACTTTTTTTTTCAATAAATTTCATGAGTGGCCAATGAAGCTCACTCGGAATTTTGCATTTGAACGGCAATAGCTTTTGTAAGGTTACTTGAGTTCACAGGAGGCTGCTGCTGCTGCGGATGATTAAGTTTCTAGCTTATTCCCGACATATTATTTTAGATTGATCTGAAGTTTTTATTGACTCCATTGAAATTATGTTAATAGTTGCTTTCATTTAAATGCTTTCTTATTTAGTCTCAAGATTATGTGTGTCATGCTCCGAATGCTGCTTATGTATTGTTTTCTCAAATTGATGGCTTCCAATTTCCGATGGCATATCATATACAAATGAATGTCTACAGGTCTTTTTGGTTATCTCTTTTTGGACTGAAGTAGAGATGTTAACTGTAGACAATTGTGTGAGAAAAATATATAAATCCTAGTAGAGGTTAGGATGGTTTGCTTTTGCAATGAATATCAGATTCATACCCTTTGTATCGAATGAACATATAGTCACATAGTAGCACCCAAGCAATCAAATTGTGCTCTTGACATTCTAGATTGTGCAACATTGCCACTGTTTTCTGAAATTTGCTTTGCCATTTTATTTGTTAAACAATATAATACAAAACATAATACCAAAAAAAGGGTAACAAAAGGTAAATCAAGTCCAAATCCCATTGTATAGTCTAGTCTCTTCGAGGATGAGGATTCTGATGATTCTACCTAGTCACTCATTAGCGCTACTACTATCATACTATGCTTATTTTTGGACTCTAGAGGCCATTTAGAGCTTCTTTGTTTATGTATTTTGGTTTAGAGACATATTGCACTCAGTGCTATATTGGTTATATGCACTCTTGCTATGTAAATGAGAAACTTTACATATTTGTGTATAAATGGTTTCGATTCATATGGATGCACTTGAATATCTATGCTTTTTTCTTTTTCAAAATTTGAATATTTTATGTATTTTTTTGATCTATTTTTTGTAATTATCTGGTTTGGTCTGGTTCACATTTTTGGGGTCAACCAATTAGATGATCAGTCTGGTTCTGATAATGTTGACTGTAAGATTCATTTTACAATTCCTGAGTATGTAGATTGCAAAATTCAGTGTGCAACTAGCAATTGTCTTATCCTCTAGCGCTCATGTACAATTTAGATATATATGCACAAATTTGGGACCACATTTGACTTGTTTAGATTGACATTCATCTAGAGAACAATGAGTTATATTTTTCGAACGCTATAGAACTTTTTTCCAAACTAGTTTATAGAACTTCCCTTTCAATGGACAACATGTCATCGATAGTCTCATAGTCTCGTGGTTTAGTTTCTGCTTGTCAAAATTTGTTTGGATTCTTTTAGGTCATTATCCCTGCAAAGTCCTCTTATCCAGTAGATAACGGGTTTAAACTTTAAGTTCATAGTCAAGTGTCACTTTAGATTGGTGACTGTTTCTGAAGTCCTATTGCCATTATCTTTTTCATTTTGTTTTATGTGAGTGTTTGTCATGCATGGTGTTCTTGTGAAATCTGTGCGTGTGCTTCTGAGATTTGAGCAGATTTACCCATATTTATCTATAGCACCGGACTCATATGTGCAGCGTTGGCATGTTTATGGTACTTTCTATTACTTTATATATCATGCATTTGAGTTTATTGCCATATACAGTTTTAGTCATATGTAAGTAAAACCACCATCAAAAGTAATATGCATTAGTAAATTCCCACCTGACAGAGTGCTCAATGTTGTCTCAAAGCAGGTCTTGGATGTGCACAAACAACAGCTATGCAATGATGGTATCTTGAGATTGGTATTATCTGGGTCAAATACTGGAGAAGGGTCGAGGGGCTTTTGGATCACATACTTTTTGGAGGAAGAAAAGAGTATTATGTGTATCTTTGAAGGACAGGCTCGGGTGCCTTTAAAGGGATGGCAGCAGGCAGCAGTGGCTGTTGGATCTGCTCTAGGAGCCTTGATGAACCCAGCGAGAGCAGATCTGATTGCTGCTCTTGGTGAGACAACTGGCAAACTAGCATTTCAGAATCTTCTTGATAGGATGAAAAGAAGTCATGAGGGAAGAGTAAGTTGTTTCTGTGTTCTTGAGATGCATGCGTTGTTCATGCCTTACTTTTGTTTGATAGGTTGAAGTTGCTTGATTAAGACAATTATCTGTGATCCTTTTCCTAGGAGCTAATCGTTTAGACTGTGGGGACTGGTAAAGTGCTAGACTTCTTTAGATTAGAGGGTTCAGTTTTCATATTTTTTAGATCAGATAAATTTGCTTTGGCTAAGCTTTGAGATGCCTGTTTTGTTTATGCCTTTTTTTTTTTTAAATTGAAAATATTTCATATAGTTGATTGTCAAAAATTACAAATGTTGAATTTCCTTGAAATTCTGCAACTACTTAGATGATTTCTGAAAACTGAACTAGTTAACTTATCACCAAGATACAGAATTCCTCAACAATAGAAGCAGCAGAATTAAACACAGAGATAAAGACACAATTACACGAGAGACACAAAATTTTTCTAGGGAACCCAATTGGGAAAACCCTCTGCTTGCCGTAAATTTTATTGAAAGAGTTTGACCACATGAATCTCTAACAAGGAAAAACTGTTTCACTCAAGAACACACTTGTTCTCACTGCTTGGACTAAGCTTGAAACTCCCTGCAATCCTCTCAACCTAGCTCCTACTTCCTTGCTCAATCCAACCCGTATTTCCTAGTGCAATAGTGGCTCCTGTTATTTAGGAATTCCTCCTAAATCCTAGCACTGGTCTGCAAGGAAGTCTCCCTCTCAATGCTCTGCGTATTGGCTGCTCTAGGAGTATGCTCTCACACACACAACCTGTGCATACAAGAATGAATTACAAAGGTGCCTTCGTCCTCCTTTTAAGCTTTTCAACTAATTTATAACTGGCAAGTTTAAATTTAGAACTCTGACTTGTCACTCATTTGTTAACTGAGTCAAACTAACTCTTCTAACTCGTCCTGCCTCAATTAGAAACTAAAGCTCACTAACTCATCCACTTCCAAACTTGAACTTGCACTTGTGATTGACTTAACTGCCTCTCCAACTCTGCGCATGAGTCAAACTATCACCATGAACTTGTCCCATTTCTTAGGAACTCGTGCATGCTAAAGGAAGACTATTTGTGGTCTTTCTTGACTAAGGCACAAGTCAAGAAGAAGACCTTCTTCGCTACACTTTTCAACAATAAATCTACATCAAGAATGTTACATCTAGGTCCCAAAGAGTGGTCACAGATGGTTCCCCCTTCGACATAAGCAAACAAAGCTAGCACGTTGGCTTTGGCTCCTTCTTGAAGAACTTCGAGATTCTATATCTTTCCTAAAAATGGTAGTGTCCAGCCAAGGCTGCTTGGAAGCGGGAGCGGGGAGCGACAATTTTTAGAAGCTTCTAGGTTGGGAGCAATTTTGGGAGCGTTTTTTATATAATATATATTTTTATCTATTTTGATGCTTATATGTCAACAAAAACATGTAGAATGATGAACTAGTTATAAAAAACATAAAAACATGGATTAAACTATATAACATGTAACAAATAAAATATATATAAATAATGTAAAATAATGTAAATGATAATAATCATAAATAATGATTAGTTAAACTAGTAATTAGGTTGAAGAGGCATGTCTAAATGAGACATGACTCTTCATGAAGAGACACTTGCTTGATATATAAGCAAGCCTCTCGTTCTCATTGTAAATCATTTATTCATTATTCATTATCATTCTTATTCACACATTTAATATAATATTTATATTCTCAATGGATAACTTCATATTCCAAGTCGAATTAGCAAAAAATATTGAACGAGCTCTGATGAAAGCGGCGGATAGGCACTGCTAGGGTTCTGCGCTTTCTGGCCTCTCCCAAAGCTGCCCTCAATCCACAGACGTTGTCGCTCCCATTGACGCCGCCATGAAGCCGCAGTCTGGAGGGGTGGGCTCGTCTCCCTCTGCCCCCCCCAATCCAAATCCTGACAAGTCTATCAGCGTAGAGCAAAATGACAGACCCGGTTTTGATCTTTTGGCAGAGCAGGACACTGATCCAAGTACCAATGCGGAAGGCGACTTCGTTACCAACACATCGACAGCTAACGACAAAGATTCTGACCAAAACAACTCCACGGCAAGACCCAAAGCATCCTCTGCAACATGCATCCCTAAAATGGCAGAAAGAATCAAAATAGATCTCCCTAGTCAGCTCATCAACAATGAGATTCAATACATGAGGGATCACGCCCTCATAGGCAAGTTTCTAGGTTTCTGGGCTACTGAAAAAGCCCTGCAAGGTTGGATTGCCTCCAAATGGAAGCCAAAAGGTCAAGTTACCTTGCACCTTGGACCAAAGGGCTTCTTCATCGCTACCTTCAACTGTCTGGAGGACAAAACACGCATCTTCGAGGGTGGCCCGTACTTCTTCAATGCTGCTGGCCTGTACCTGCATGATTGGGTTGAGAGGTTCAATCCAGACAAAGAAGATTTTAACTGGGCTCCAGTATGGATCAGAATGTACTCTCTCCCATTGGAATACTGGAAGGAGGAAATCCTGAAGAACATAGGTAATAGCCTGGGGGTCTTCATCAAAATTGCAGAAGAAACAAAAATCTGGAAGTACACCTCATACGCCAGGATCTGCGTCCACATGCATCTCGCCAAAGCTCTGACTGACTCGGTAAGCTTATTTCATGATGACTATGAATGGGTTCAAACTATAGACTACGAGCATATTCCCTTTCGTTGTAGGAAGTGCCATGAACATGGCCATCTCTTTAGGGACTGTCCTCTGAATCTGCAGTCCAAAACTCCTGTCACGGAAGCAAGCCAAGACGCTGAGGGTTTCACAAAAGTCCCAAGTAGAAGAAGGCATGCTAACAAAACCCCTATGGATCCTGAGAATCTTACGAAACCTATAACCAGAAACAGTTTTGATATCCTGAATACATCGGATAACATAGAAGACAACCCCTCATTTCCCCTCTCAGATTCTTCTCCCTCATCGCCATCTCATTCGCCCAAATCTTTAGACATACCTCAGTCCTCCAAAGCCACCATCACCCACGCCTCCACATCCAATGATTCTCCAAACAAAGACTCAGCTCCACCATCATCCAACATGGAGTTAGACATAGCTCTGGCATTAAGTATGCAACAACCTTCAAAAGAGGAAGATCAGAATACATCGATCCATATGGAGGAGGAACCAGAGAGTGTAGACCTGGCAGGTCTGGACATACTGAAGCTGGAAGCAGCATGCAAACAGAAGGAATACAGTAAAATACATACTCGGGAGATAGAAAGATTAGAAGAAGTGTTAACCAGAGCTCAACATAACAAATATTTAGGCATTCAAGTAGGTAGTCCTTGGGATGGAAGGAAAATCTTGAAGGAGACAAAGAAACGCGGGCGAAAAACAGATTTGCAATGGACTATTATCCTCGAAGAAATGTTGGCGGACTCTGGTAGATTCCCCAAGTTGACCAAGTTCTACAAAACTCTTCCCCATTGTTCCCCATGAAGCTCGTCTCATGGAATGTGCGAGGGCTCAATAGCCCTGCAAAACACAGGATGATCAAAAAAATGATTCAGCAGGATTGGCCATCTATAATTTTCCTTCAAGAAACAAAATGTAGTAGTACAGTTCTAGAAAAAAATACTAAATAAAGCCTGGCCAGGGTGCATGTCAGTCTTAGTGGACGCTTCTGGTGCTTCTGGAGGGCTCGCGATCATATGGAATCCTCAAGAACTCTACCTTCAAGACTTTCATGCCTCCCATTTCTTCATACAATCCACCTTCCACCTTATTGGAACCAACAACCATGGTCATCTATCCAACGTGTATTTTCCGCAAGATCTTCAGAAAAAACTGGATCTGCTTGAAACTCTTTCGGAACTCAACGCAAACAGATGCTTTCCCTTCTGGATATGTGGGGGTGTTTTTAATATCATTACCTCTCTGGAGGAAAAGGCAGGGGGACGTCAGAGGCTGGATGAAGACAGCTATAGCCTCAAAGACTTCATTCACTGGAATCAATTGATGGATCTTCAGACATCCAATGGCACTTTCACATGGTCCAATAAAAGGAGGGGTTCACAGCAAATCGCTTCCAGATTGGACCGATTTCTCATGACAGATAATGCCATTCACATGGGGGGAGACTTTCATGCCTCCATCTTGCCTCAAGCAGGCTCCGATCATTGGCCCATAATGTTACAATGGTTGCGTCCGGGTGTCAGGAGCAATAGACCCTTTCGCTTCGAAGCATTTTGGTTTTCACATCCTAACTTCAAAGATGTGGTAATCGATGCTTGGAAATCTTACAATCCCCCAGAAGGAGCCAAAATGTACTAGTTCCAACAAAAGCTCAAATTTCTCAAACAAGTGATGAAATCCTGGAATCGTACCCAGTTTGGAAATATTTTTGATCATCAGAAGATGCTGGAGGAGCAAATGAATACCCTGCAACAGCGCATCATCTATGAGGGAAGAATTGAAGACTATGCGCAACAGGAAAAGTCACTCCTAACCAAGATTGAAACTTGAAGGAAGCAAGAAGAAACGCTTTGGCGCCAAAAGTCAAGAGTCAGATGGCTCAAGGATGGAGAGAAAAACACCAAATTCTTTCACAGAACCACAATTCAAAGGAGAATGCATAACCACATTGCCTTTATCAATAACAAACACGGAGAACGTTTGGAAAAGCATGAAGAAATAGAACAAGCATTCAGAGAGCACTTTCAGGACATTTTGAAAGAACCCCCAGGGAGCAGAACACAGGCAATACAAGCCATCACGCAGTACATACCCAAGATCATCACGGAGGACCACAACCAAACGCTGCTCCTGCCAATATCAATGCAGGAAGTGGAGGAGGCATTATCTCAAAATAAAGACGGCAAAGCGCTAGGACTAGATGGCTTTACAACAAATTTTTTCCACGCTTTTTGGGAGCACATCAAAACAGAGGTATGGGAACTTGTGGAAGAAGCAAGAGTGATGCACTGGATCCTCCCCTCTCTCAACTGCACTTTCATAGCGCTTGTGCCTAAGGTGGAAGATTCCAGCACTCTTGATAAATTCAGGCCCATCGCTCTCTGTAACGTAATCTACAAACTTATCTCCAAAATATTGGAAAACAGGCTCAAACCTCTCCTCCCTCTTCTCATCTCTCTTGAGCAGACAGGATATGTTGAAGGGCGCCAGATTCTGGATGGCATCATTCTTTCTCATGAAGTAATCCACTCGCTCAAGGTTCTAAAAAAGCCAGGTATGATTCTCAAGTTAGATCTTTCCAAAGCATTTGATAAACTTAGTTGGGCCTACATTAATCAAATGCTTTTAGCTTTTGGTTTCAGCGCTACCTGGACGCGTTGGGTCATGAATCTGATTACCTCCCCCAGTTATTCCATCCTTCTGAATGGCTCCCCCTCCTTGCCTTTCCGACCTTCAAGGGGCATTCGTCAAGGTGACCCTCTTTCTCCGTTCCTCATCGTGCTCATGGCAGAAGGTCTCAGCTGTCTCGTCCACTCTGCTATTTCTAATCACTCTCTAAAGGGCATTTCTCTCCATGGACTTTCCCCCCTCTCGCACCAACAGTTTGTTGATGACACTATGCTCTTTGGCCATCCATCTTGTTATGAAACCAGCTCAAGAAAAGATAGAAAAGATAGATCAACGCCTTATAATTCAGCCTCTTCGAGGGGGCAACCTCCTTTACATTACATAAATGAACAATTCTTGGATG
>APFE031755385.1:61203-87035 GCA_000404065.3 Pinus taeda | reverse complement strand
TTGATTGATGTTATTTGTGGATCTAGTCTGAAAATTTATGAAACGTGGTCCCTGGAAGAAAGAGAAGGTTGTAGCCTTTTGCAGGTGGCAGCCTGCGTACTAGTATCTCAACTAGTACAAGAACTAAGGGGGTTGTAGCTCCCTTCTAGGAGAAGCTGGAAAATGAGAGAGGGTTGTAGCTCTCTGCAGGTAGCAGCTTGCGTATTGGTAAAGGACTACACCAATACATAATCATTGTAAAAAGAAGTTTCTAATTAAAAGAAGATAGAGACGAATTGCAGCAGGTGGTTTTCACCCACATTGGGTTTCCACCTTATATCTTGTGTTCTTGTGTGTGGTTGTCTTCTGCTCTGTTTTACTGCTTCTGGTTATTGGTTATTTGATACACAGATTAACAATCAACATCTGAAAGATAAAGTAAATTATAAGTTTGCATAGTATACGCGGGTTTCCTCCTACATAGTTGCGGGTTTAATACTGATTCACCCCCCCTCTCAGTATTATTTCCAACAATATTTACTACTGCATAATAAACAAAAGCCTCAGTTGCTGCGCCGATTTTCCTAAGTTGGGTTTTTCCGGGGACATTGGTCCAAAAATAACAATGTTATTTATGTGTGTGTTATTCTATTCTTCCAACATTATTTTTCTTTCGCAATACTATATGTGTGAAGGCTGCAGTGTATTAGTTTTGATATTTATTGTAGAACACAGTAAATAATTTGTTCAATTTATTTAACAAATAGAAGAAACTTAATCAGTCGCTGCAACAAGATCTGGGGTTTTCGAATCCTCACAACAACTTCCTTCTTTAGCTGGACGCTGAGCAAATGTGACTTGGGAAGGCTAGATCTTACCCTCTAGAGCCTAGACCAACCTCCTTTTCTTGAATGAATAACCCATAAATTAATTTCTCCTTCAAACTCTTGAGCTATCACTTGCACAAATGAAAAATAGAGAAGACCCAAGAACCCAATGTATACAAAATTTGAAATAAAATTCCAAAACCTCAATACTATTCAAAATACAAAAAAATAGTATTTAAAATATAAGGGTTAGTGGAAAAATAATTTACAAAATAAAATTTGCTCTCATTAGCATATCAAACTTTATGGCACAAATAAAATAATTTTAGAATAGCGAGAGAATATTTTAAAAGTTTTTGCAAAGTCCTCCTGCATAAGATTTTTGTTAGATCAAGACTTGGAGCCAAACAAGGGTGTGATCCTTTTACAGTTTGTGAACTTTGAGGCCAAGCGCTGGAGCAACCTGTAGAAGAGGGGTTTGATTCATACAATAGATCTATAAGCCTGGAGATACTTGCCATACTTCGCTAGATCTAGAGTATTTACTCTCACCCAACACCTAAGGCAAGATACTTGTACCAATAGATGTTCCTACTACCGACAAATGAAATAATAATCAACAATATAATCAAAGCATATCAATAAAACATCCAACACATACCACAAATCAGCAAATGAGAGACACCTTGAATTGAACCCCAAAGACTTTTTATTAAGTGCAAAGAAATTCCAACAGAGCCTTGCTCAGTACATCAGATAATCATTACATCATCCCAAGATGAAATGAGGAGCTTGATAGCTTCGTTATATAAAAAATGATAGAAGAAAACCCCTCCAAGTGGAAATATCAGCGAGTTGGCTTGATCCTCGTCAATATAATCTCGTCCATCGATCTTCTTTTGAAAATAATTTTATCTCCACCGTTGATTTTTTATTTTATTTTTATTTTTGAGGAAAAAATTCGAATTTCTCTTAAAACTCCTTTTTAAGCAATATAAAAAATAATATTTTGGACCAAAATCCTCAAAAAATCCACTTTGACTTATCCACGAAGATCTAAGGGGTCAAATTTTCTTAAAAAATCCATTTTTCCCTTGGTGGACGACCTCCAAAATTTAATTCTTTTTTGACCCACCAATTTTTTATGATTTTCCACTTGGAGAGAATTTAATCTCTCAAACTAATTTTTGACTCAAAAATAATTAATTTTTTGGCTAATTATTTTCTTTTTATTTTTTTTTTTCCAGAAAAATTAATTAAAAGACTCAAGAGGGGATCAATTATTTCTTCCACCCTTAAATATTTTAGCCATGGTGTTTAACTATGAGTAACCATGCACTAAAATATTGTTTACATCAAATTATTACTATATCAACCCTTAGAAGGGGAAATACACATTTAGACATAGACCCTCAAGACATAACCCAATCCTGCGACACAATATAATCTAGTATGAAAAATACAGAATCGATAAACACTAGGACTCACCTAAGACTTTGTCAACGAATTCCACCCTATCTTTGGGGTATATCTGGGAGAAAAACTCTGCCGATTATGTGTGTTTACAAACACAAATAATTCGAGGAGGTTAAAAAACTCCCTAAGATGAAATCCTTTGACAAAAATCATAAGCTTACCTAGGTGTTGTTACATGGCTTCATAGTCATACTAGAATCATTTACAATAATTTTGTAGAATTTGGGTTTACAAAGATGAAATTGATGCTGAGTGATGATAATGATCTTCAAAAAAATTTGTCCACTACCTTGTACCCTACTTCTTGGACTATTGACACAAGTGTGGTCAACACGCTCCTCTGTAATAAAGCAAAGCCTAAACCAATATCCAGATTATGGCAAAGGTGTTTTGGGCCTTCCATTTTGTGGTATGATTGCAATACTGTTCTTATCTAAGCTATAACGAGTTCTAAGATATGTAATATATCAAATGTCTGAGGCCTAGTTACTATCTTTGAAGGAGGCATCCAAGCTATGGTTGAACTAGCAACTTGGCTTTAAGATTTGAAGGAATCCTCTTTGTTCCTTCAAGCGAAGTCTATAGTCTTCTATGAAGTGATCCAAGTTCTGCTCTACATGTAAATCATTAAAGAAACCCGAGTTATGTTCTGTTTTGTTCTAGGTCAAGAAGGAAATGATCTAAGCCTCAGGTTTGTGGTATCCTGTGAAGAGGAACCAAAGTTGTTCTCCTTTGTGGATGGTCTATGAAAGAAGTCTGAGCGTTGTAGCATTTAAAGGAGAAGGGACTGAAGTATAGAAGAGATTCGAGACTTGTCCTCCATTAAATCTGAGCCACCTCAAGCCTGTAACTAGGCCGAGGTATGAGGCTAGGACTATGAGCTTGACCGAAGTCTGAGATACATCAGGGTTGTACCTTATTGACATGAAAGCGTTAATGACTGAGTTATGTAGTCTATGATTGACATCTACAAATCGAATCAAAGCTTCAATAGCCAATGTGAAGCCCTTTAAACCATGTTAATTCCTCCTCTTTGTGAATCCAAGCCTGCAGTAAGAAATCTCATTAGAAGAAAAGCCCTAGTCCAAGGCTTAAAAGAAAAAGTCTGAGTTCGCTATGTAAAAGAATACTGAGTCTATCGTCTGATGTCAAGTTTGAGCATAGTTTTGTGCTCAAGATGAAAGTCTTTAGTATCAATCAAACTCTAAGTAGTACGAAACCTTAGATCCGAAGGTAATCAAGTTAATGAATCAAAGATTAAGTAAGGAGGTTCAAGTTTGTATGAATTCAGAATTGCACCTCTATGGTCAAATCTATAATGATGGTTTAGGCATAACATGAAGCTATGTAAGTCTGAGAAAGAGGATGAGCTTCAAACATGATAGTTGGTCTTTATGTTAACCCCATTTTATACATAAAGGAATAAGGATCTTCAGTGCAGTGAAGCCGACCCGATTGATCTAGTATATATATTTTTTCTTTCATTGAGAAGAAAAGGAGATTTCCGATCAAATTCTATTGCAGAAAGTATTTGGAATATGTTGAATCGATCACAAGTTAGGTATCTCTTGCTCCATCTCTCTTTGAGCTTCAACAATGGATAAATCAGTTATATGTTTTCAATTGTATCTGTTCATTGTGACTTTGAACCCTGCATTAAAGGAAGACTTGTGCTCGATAAGAAAGGTGTAACTGTTAGTTTGTCTGCAATGGAAGAGTTAGACCCTGCTGAAGGGTGGTGAAGTCATTCTTTGCAACAAGGATATTGTTCTTGGATGTCATAAATTGATTGATGGGTTCTAACATACGCTGGCATGAGGTTTGAAAACCCTAGCAAGAAAATATTCCTTGTTTGAAGTACTTGGCACGATCTTGTTGAACAAAACTACTGATACTACTGTTACAATATCATTAGGGTATCTCGATGAGTCTACCAAGGCCTTCTTGAAATTGTAATCTGAACTTGATTGATATCCTATGGTTTTTGTACCTAGGGTTTGGGAGCAAGTCTTGGACCATCCCTAGGGTGAGTGTTTAGGGTTTGTAAACCCCAACAAGGGTTTGAGTAAAAAAGACCTAGCTTTTGTGGAAAAAACACTAGGGTTGATGAGATAATGCATGGATGTATGTCTAAGGTTTGTAAACCCTAGACTAAAACTTGAAGGTTATTAAAATCTAGGGTTTCAACTTAAAACCCTAGCGGATCATTTGTTGAAGAAAGTCTAGGGCTTGTCGACTAAGCCCTAGGATGAATTTCTCCCATTAAAAGAAGAAAACTCTAGCTCCCTGATGATGATGAGGATGTAAGTAGACCAAGATCAAGAGGAAGTTGATATACTCTCAAGAGATAAGTATTTTCTTGATTATTTCCATTATTGTTTTATTTTTAGTCTCTTATCTTGGTTTATCTTGCTTGTTTGTATTTGTTCTTCCTTGGCCTCCTAGTGAGTATTGTAGGTACATAATGAAGGCTGCCAATGATGTGGCAATTGATGGAAGAACATGGTGACAAGGAGACTTATGATTGATGAGAATTAAACTCAGAGGGAGCAGACATGATCAACCTAGTTGAAATATTGTTATTAATCTATAGAAGTCTATTGTGACTTCCAAGATGGGTAGAAGTCTTGTAGAACAATGCTGATCTGGATTTGCTGAAGATGAACATGCTATGCATATTTCTGACTAAAGCCAAGAACCTCTATACCTAGTGTAAGAGGGAGTTGATTGAAGAATCTTGGTCCTACTCAAGATTGAGAGTATGAAACTTGATGAAATTCTTGCTGAGATCTACCATTATGGACTGAGTCCATGGGCATCTACATGATGTAGAATTTGAAGAAGCTCTGCTGCTAAAGCTTACTGATTGGCTCGTTGAATTAATTAATGCGTGAATTTGCACTTTTGGGTGCTATATGAGCTTGAATGACATGGGTGTTTTATTGCATAGCTGATTTATGAAGCAATTGGGCTTCGAAAGTTGTTTTCTCACTTGGAATATCTGTTTTACATGTCTATTGATGAGCAGATTGCTAATTATTGTCTAAAATATGTTGTAGGTAATAGACTGTAGGGATTCTTGGACTCTGATTGGGCCGAAAGTACTGATTATGGAAAGAGTATAACTAGTGGATGTTTCTGTTTGGGCTTTGCTATGGTTTCTTGGATGAGTAGAAAAAAATCTTATGTGGCACTAAGTTTTGTTGTGGTAGAATACATGGCAACATGTGCAGTGACTCAAGAAGCAATTTTGGCTTTGAAAATTGCTTGCTGATTTGTTTTAATCAGATGTTGGAAACCATAATGATATTCTGTGACAATCAAAGCTGTCAAAGAATCTAGTGTTCCATGGCAAGTCAAAGCATATTGGTATCAAATATCACTATATTCATGACATAGAGCAGAAGGGAGCAGTGAAGCTCCAATATATCTCCACTAATGAGCAAGCAATTGATATTCTAACGAAGCCTCTCCCCAAAGGAAAGTTCGTGTATTTTTGAGATAAGCTGGGACTTGTGGAGAATGCTTCTTTGGCTGAGAGGGAGCACTGATCTACCTAGATCATGTTATTCTTCATATGTCACTTGACCAGTATAGGGGCATTATCCCTGTGTCAATGTGACTAGTATAGGAAGAATGATTTAATAGATTAGGTAACATCTTGGACAATCATTCTCTCCGTGTCTTGTACCTTGACCAGTATAGGGAGAATGGTACAGTGAGCATCTTCCTGTATTTTGTACTTTGACTAGTATAGGGATATTATCCCTGTGTCAAGCACATTGACCAATATAGGAAGATGGACATTTTCTTGTGTCTTGTACTGACACCAGTATAGGGTTGTTGTCCCTGTGTTTAGCACAATGACCAATATAGGAAAATGGGTTTAGAGGCTACCTGGTTGGATAGGAGTCTCCCAACATCTAGCTCATATCGCATCTTAGAGAGAGATTATTGATGGAAATTTTGCATGGACTTGATTAATCTCACTTTTGTGGACTATGTATGGATATGATTGGTACTGTGATTATGGATTTGATTAATGTCTCTTTAGTGGACTATGTATGGATGATTCATACCATGATTGTGAGACACTGGTTGATAGTTGTCTCTTGGAGAGATCATGCATCAATAATACCATGTTGATTTGGTACAAGTTGGTTGACGCTGGTAATGATGCTGATCTAATCTTGATCTTTCCTTAAAGAACCCTTCAACTTGTTTGACATCTTCACTGTGATTATGAATACCTCCCTAACTAAGAGGCAGTGTTGAAATTGTAGCTGTGGTCAGTCTTCATAAAATTATTTATTGTCATTAGCATGTTTTTCATTTTTGTTTTGGTAAAAAATGTATTTTTGTAAAGAAGAAAAATATTATTTTATTTTTAATTACAAGTGGCTCCACATGTGCTAAGTCAGTTTACCTATAAACTCACTCATTCGAATCAGATCAACCCTTCTAGACAGTCAAGCCGGTTTACCTAGAAAGGCACCCATTTAGATCTCATGATGGCTATATAAAGAGCTCCATTCGTCCTCCTTGACATATATTTCGATTACACACTATTGTCTAATGGTCTCCTATGCAAAGGGCTACAAAGAAGAGTTCAAGGGCAAACCTGATCTTGTCCGAGTTGATGGTCGAGTTTTGTGGCTATTATTGATGATTCAAAGTTTGAGCTTTGTGCTACTTTTCGAGGATCTGAAGTCTGAAATCCTAAGGCACTATGTTATGATCCTTGTCCGTGATTCTTATTACTCACCACTAGTGGGTGACCCCATAGGAGAATTTTTTCTCTTAGATTTATCTTGAGCCAGTAGCTAGTAGCCCCCACAACCACCAGTGTAGCCAATATTGTGCCAGTTGATCTCTGCTTCCTGAGCCAATCATATGTCTCTTCACCCATCTGTCAAGAGCATATGCTTGAAAGTGAGCCATCCAATCCTAAAGGTATGTCTTTCATTTTTAAATTGGGTGCTTATGCTTGTTTTTCTTGGGCACACTTGGTATGGATTATTTGGTGACTTGGAAGAAGGAAGGGTATCAACTGTAGTCATGTTCCCTCACCTTAAATGGGGGGTTAATCCTCAACCCTAGTCTCGTGGGGTCTCCCCTACTGGTTTATAGCTATAGGATTGGCACTACTTGGGAAACCTTGATTTTGGTAGAGCGATCTTGTTTTCTTGTTCGACATTTTTCACTCCCCTTCGCACATTACATACCCTATTTCATCATCTTCCCTCTTTGGGTCCATAAGGATCTGGTACTTCCTCTCTCTTTGTCCACATGTTTGGGTCGGGTCTGGAATGATTCCTAGAGGTTGATGCAGCTAAAAAAAGGACAAGAGCATATCGTGACCACATACAGAAGGAAATAATACCACAAAATGCAAAAGATGGCGGGAACAATAAAATTTAGCACATGAGCAAAATCCAAACATGAGCTCTACCCCTTAACCTCATGGCCATCAACCTAGTTCCTAGGCCCCCCTATGAGTGTCCCCTGCATCATTAAGGAGCCCATGTATGTCCCAACCCCTGGTGGGCAATGAACTGCCCCATCTTAAGGGGGTAATCACTGTTATATCATACACAACATCCTCTCATTCCTTGGAGCCCCGAGCAGTAAAATAAAAGAAAAATCAATAAATGGCAAAACGAAAATGAAGAAATGTAGAAAAACAAAGGCTGGGGTAACTCATGTAACACGATTGCTCCCTCCTGCGTTCATTAACCCAAACATGTGGTCATCCCTCATCATTACTACCCTTGAGCCCATTGTGAAAATTTCAAACTAGAAATTCTATAATCTATTGCAGTAACTAATTTATTTCTCCTACTTGTTTTCCACAATAAGTTATTTACAAAACCCTTTAGTAAACATCAAAGTAAATTCTATTGCAGTGTCACATAATAGCATAGAGAAAAGAGCAGTGAAATACAAGCACATGAATCAATCACATCAACACAGTGATTTTTGGACAATAGTCCCCGGAAAAACCCAATGTGGGAAAACTAGTGAAGCAAATGAGGGTTTATTTATTATTCTTCAACAGCAATCTCATTACAAAAAATGATTTTGTAGAACATAGAGAAACTTTTGAGAAAACACTTGAGATAATTTTCCTCCTTCCCTTGGAGAAATTCTGACACCCCAGAGACCCTCCAGCATTGACTGTGTCACTTCTGTGTCATCTCTGCGTGAGGACTGCGTCCCTAGCTGTGCTCTCTCAGAGCTATCCCTTTGCACTGTCTCTCTGATGCATTGCGTCACCTCCTCCTCAGTCTCTGACTGATGCTGATGCCCTCCTCTTCCTTCACCCTACAACTCTCCCTCTGAAATCAAACTCTTACTTCTTGAGAATTGATTTCCCTCGGGTTACTGAGTATTTGCACAGTGTGTCTCCAAATGACTCTCAAGTTTTCCTTTATAATTTCCCTGTTGAGATATCAACGACTGTGATCTAATCTCTAATCAACGGCTACGATTAAATTAGACTTGATCCTCGCCTCTTAGAAGCTTCTCACCCATATTTTCATTAATACCCATTAATATTTTAATTTTCCTAAGTTTAGACTTTGGAACCCCATTAAAAATATTAATTATTTTAATAAAATACAATTTGGGTGGAATTTCACCAAACGATTTCTGGGTCTTGGAGTCTCACGTGTTCTAGCCCCTCCACAAAATTTCGAAGCTAGAGCACATCTGATGCTACCCAAAAATCAACACTCCCTCTTAGCGAGGAATATGCTTTAGCAATACTTCCCAACAAAAGTATCACACTGATCCACGACATCGGTCCTCTGCGTTGCTGATGCTCAGCGTGTTTCCCTTCATCCACTGCGCTGTTGCAATTTGTACTGTCGCCCATGACACTGCCCCTATCACTGCTGCATCTGTACTGAACTCCCTCTCAATACGCTGCAACATGCTGCCCATAGCACTGCCACTGCTAACTGTTGCAATGTAACTCACTGCACTATCCACTTCTAATACTGAAATGGATTCTCAATCATCCCCATCTTCTCCCTGAAATAAACAAACTTTGTTCTTCCTAGAGCCTTGGTGAGAATGTCTGCCACTTGTTCTCTTGTTAGAGTGTACTGTATCTGTATAGCCCCTCGCTGGACATAGTCTCTGATAAAATGACACTTGATGTCAATGTGCTTCGACTGATCATGAAAAACTGGATTCTCAGAGAGCTTAATGCAACTCTGATTATCACACAAAATATTGGTCGCTTCCATCCTTCACCTGAGTAGATTCACAAGCAACTTCCTAAGCCATATGGCTTCACACGATGTTGTGCTAGCTGCCATATATTCAACTTCAGCTGAGCTCAGAGCTGTGGATTTCTGTTTCATACTACACCAGGAGGTCATTCTTGATCCAATGTTGAAACAGTACCCAATGGTACTTTTTGGATCTACTGAACTTCCAGCCCAATCTGCGTCAGTGAACCCACTCAGCCTGATGTCATTGCCTCGGGTGTACATTAATCCATGCTCGGCTGCTCCTCCTACATATCTGAGAACATGCTTGGCTGCTACACAGTGCACCCTCTTTGGTTCCACCATGAATTGACTGAGGGTGTTGACAGCGTAACAAATGTCTGGCCTGGTATTGACTAGATACATTAGGGACCCTATGAGCTGCTTGTACAAGGTGGGATTGACTTCTTTATCTTCAGACGCATCAATCTTCTTCCAATTGGTAATCATTGGAGTAGCCATAGGTCTATAGTCTTGCATTCTGAACCTTTTCAAAATTTCTGTAGCATATCTTCCTTGTCTGAGGAAAATTCCACCCTTCTGCTGCCAAACTTCCAACCCCAGAAAATAATGCATCCCTCCCAAATCCTTCATGTCAAATTTTGTAGCTAGGTTTTCCTTGCAATCTTTGATGACCCTAGATGACCCTGTTAGAAAAAGATCATCCACATATAACTCTAGAATTAGAGGCTCATTCTCTACAATCAAATAGTAGAGGTTGGGATCTACGTCACTCTTGACAAATCCCATCTTCTACAAGTAACCATCAATTCGACTGTACCATGCTCTAGGCGCTTGTTTAAGCCCATACAAGGCTTTCTTCAAACTGCACACATGAGATTTCTTCTCATGTGTCTCAAAACCCTCTGGTTGTTCAATGTATACTTCTTCTTCTATCACCCCGTTCAAGGACGCAGTCTTGACGTCCATCTGGTGAATCTCCCACCTGTGCTGCAAGGGATATAACGGATCTAATAGAAGTATACCTGGCTACTGGGGCGAAGATTTCTTCGTAGTCTATTCCTTCCTTTTGAGCATACCCCTTAGCCACGAACATGGCTTTGTATTTTTCCACATTGCCATTTGCAACATATTTAACCTTGTAGATCCATCTCGAACCTACAACTAACCTGTCCTGAGGTCTAGGTACCACTTCCCAAACATCATTGACCATTATGGCACTGTATTCCTCCGCCATAACATCTTACCCATACTTGATGCTCAACGACTTCCTGAAGACTAGAGGGTTCTCCAACCTGAGCCACCAAAGCTTGGTACCTATCTGGTTGTCTATGCTCCCTTTTCTCATGAATAAGAGCTCCAACAAAATCCTCTACATCCCGTAGTATCTGTCGAAGTTCCCGACTCGTTCTTCCACTGGTAGTGGGTAGATCTATTTGCTCCTCCTTCCGAGACTCCACCTGCTGTGATACCTTTGGATTCTTGTCTTTTCGAGAAATACTGGTGCTGGTTTCTATTGGTTGAAGTGGCTGGACCAATGGATCATCCTTTGACTGCTCTTCGGAAGGCATTTCTTCGGATTTCCTAAAAGCTCTGTCCTCCATGAACCTTACATCCTCTCGTATTATGATCTTCCTATTTCCCAGAAGGTACATTCTATATCCCACAAGATATCCTTTTTCTGCAGCTTGATCCAACTTCTTTCTCTTTTCTTCAGGTATATGGCAGTATGCCAAACTCCCAAATATTCTGAAATGACTCACCTCAGGCTTCTTGTCGGTGAAGACACTCTCTGGAGTAATCTTACCTAATGCCCTGTGAGGAGTCTTGTTCTGGACATATACTGCTGTGCTGCATGCTTCTGCCCATAGAAATTTGGGCATATCCCGATCATACAACATTGCTCTTGCTGTTTCAACAATAGTCCTGTTCTTCCTCTCTGCTACTCCATTTTGCTCCGGATTATATGGAATTGTCCATTCTCTTCTGATGCTTTCCCTTGTGCAAAAATTAGTGAAGTCCTTATCAATGTACTCTCCACCATTGTTTGAGTGCAACACTTTTATCCTCTTCCCTGTCAGATTCTCAACTAGAGCCTTAAACTCTTTGACTTGATCAAAAACCTCATCCTTGGTTTTTAGAAAGTAGATCCAAGTCTTCCTGGAATGGTCATCAATGAAGGTGACAAAGTATTCGACACAACTAAGAGATTTTGTGGACATGGGTTCGCAGATATCTGAGTGTATCAATCCCTAAACACTCTTAGCCCTATTGTTACTTCCGGAATAAGCCGCTTTGGCGTACTTGCCTAGTGCGCACCCTTTGCATACATCGTCTTGTTTGGTACTTAATTCTGGAACTCTTGTGACGATCCTTTTGAGAATTCTTAGAGCCCCATGGTGTAAGTGCCCCATCCTCCTATGCCATAGTTCATTCAAATATTTTTCTCCTCTGCTGCCTATCAGTGCCATTGAAGATTCTAGCTGTAACTTATACAATCTATTACTTCTGACTCCAATTTGGGCCTTCTTCTTCCAACTCGGATGTTTGACATATACTTTCTTCCCAATGAAGAAAACATCATAGCCCTTGTTTTGTAACTGAGATACAAAGAGTAAGTTCATCCCCAATCCAGGCACATGTAGCACATTGGTAGCTCGAAGCCAATAGCCGATCCCCTACTTCTGTTTGGAAAACTATCGGGCCTCTTCCTATGGGGCTACATTTTGACTTATTTCCCATGGTGATTTGGAAGTTCATCTGCTCTTCTTCATAGCTCGAGAAACATTCTCTTATTCCTGTCATGTGTGCAAAAGCTCCACTATCAATACACCAAACCTCCGAGCAAGCAAAACTTGCCAAGCAAGCGACTTCTTCTTCCACTCTAGAAGCTAACATAAAATAGTCGTGATCTATATTCTTCGTGCTTTCCTCTTTCCCGGCAGGACTGCGTGAGTCCTTTTGAGTTGCTGCTCCAACATCATGCTCTCGACTCATTGCAGATTCTCTAATCTCGTTGCCCGATCTCAGCTTTAATACCATGTGAAAATTTCAAACTAGAAATTCTATTGCAGTAATTGATTTATTTGTCCTACTTATTTTCCACAATAAGTTATTTACAACATCTTTCAGTAAACATCAAAGTAATTTCTACTACAACGTCACATAATAACATAGAAAAAGAACAATGAAATACAAGCACAAGAATCAATCACATCAACACAGTTATTTTTGGACAATAGTCGTCGGAAAAACACAATGTGTGGAAAAAGCAGTGTAGCAGATGAGGGTTTATTTATTATTCTTCAGCAACAATCTCTTTACAAGGAATGATTTTGCAGAACATAGAGAAACTTATGAGTAAACACCTGAGATAATTTTCCTCCTTCCCTTGGAGAAATTCTGACACCCCAGAGACCCTCCAGCCCCCACTGCGTCACTTCTGTGTCATCTCTGCGTGAGGACTGTGTCCCTAACTGCACTGTCTCTCAGAGCTATCCCTCTGCGTTGTCTCTTTGATGCACTGCGTCACCTCCTCCCTAGTCTCTGACTGGTGCTGATGCCATCCTCTTCCTTCACCCTGCAACTTTCCCTCTGAAATCGAACTCTTACTTCTTGAGAATCGATTTCTCTCGGGTTACTGAATATTTGCCTGGTGTGTCTCCAAATGACTCTCAAGTCTTCCTTTATACTTTTCTTGTTGAGATATCAACGACCGTAATCTAATCTCTAATCAACGACTAAGATTAAATTAGACTTGATCCTCGTCTCTTAGAAGCTTCTCACCCATATTTTTATTAATACCCATTAATATTTTAATTTTCCTAAGTTTAGACTTAGGAACCCCATTAAAAATATTAATTATTTTAATAAAATGCAATCTGGGTGGAATTTCACCAAATGATTTTTGGGTCTTGGAGATCTCATGTGTTCTAGCACCCTCCACAAAATTTCGAAGCTAGAGCACATTCGATGCTACCCAAAAATCAACACCCATAGCATTTGGTCTTAAGACCCTTGTGTCCTAATCCACCTCATCATTATCCACATGACACCTACCACTTGAAGGATGTACCTTAGACATGTCCTTCCTTTTAGGGTTTGGGAACACCTAATAGGGTTGTTTATTAACCAATCCTACCTAGGGAGGTAACACCATTACATGTTCAAACTTCAAAGCCCCAAATTTGGAAGGGAAACCCACTATGAAGTCTCATTTGTGCCCTTGACTAAAAAGGTTGATTCACTTATATGCACTAATGAAATATTGTACCTAAAGGTGAGGAGATGCATTGGATCTTATACAGGATTGGCAGGGGGTTTCATCATGGTCTGGGCAACTTAACTGGGGCTCAAGCCCACCAGAGGATCATATTAACAAGTGTAGGGGTTGCGTTGAGAGCCATGGGACTACGTCATGTGATATAGCATTGTCTCATCTCATGGGCGCCCTCAATGCCTTTAACAACTTGTTCATTTCCCCACATTATATGCGAGATGATGCACTTGGACGAACAATGCCTCCAACCAATTTAGTAGTATATATAGGGTTTAGCAGCTAATCCGAGGTCTAGAGGAGTTTTTTCTCATCCTTGAGACATGGGACGACAAGCACCATTTTTCGTGCCCTCATTTGGAGTAGTCTACATGCTTATTTTCCATCAGGAGAACCATGAGACCATTACTTATGCCCCAAAGCCACTTTGGAGCACCACATGATCATTTGCATAGAGATTTAAGGGGCCAACCCCTTGACCATATTCATGGAGCCCTCTCCTTCATTATGGCACCTTGAGGACTCATTTCGGCCTTCCAACGACTCTTCTATGCCACAGTTTCATCATTTTGGCTTACTTATGGATGGCTTCTTCATCACGTTGTGAGCTACTTGGTAGGCTTGTCACCAAGGACATGTTATTTGCACATTATTTTATTATTGTTGGGGCTATTAGGTTAATTTGAATTAGATTAGAGGATCACATAAATAAAGGTGACTCTTATTTGTGAGAGCCTCATCATCAACACTTGGAACTTCTCTCTTAGAAGAATTTCACACTTTTTCTTGGAGGCTACATGGAGATTCTATTGATGCATTTTGATATCTTTGGAGGCCGAAATTTCGATCTTTCTTGGAGCTACTTGTTTGTCTATGGTTGGATATATCTCTTGTCATCTTGTAAGTGATATTTTGTTGAAGATTTTCATTGGTATAATGTCTAATGTGTGGAATTATTGCAATTAACTAGATCTTGTGTGCGCTAATTTATTGAATTATCATTGTGAAGGATTTTTAATTGCAAATTGCACATGTTACTCATTGCATGACCATTAGATGGATGTTCCTAGTGGATGGGATTTGGTTCTTGTTCCATGAAAAGTCGTAGATTTTGAGTAGGTAATTGTTGAAAAGTGGTTGCTAGGGCATCACTTTTTTGCCTCCTTGAAGACGATTTTGGCTTATCTTTAATCATCATAGACTCCATAGCCCAAGGATTAGGCACTGATTTGAGTAAACTTGATGATCACCCTATTCTTCTCGTTCTTTTTCTCTCTCCAAAACATTTTGGCCCCTTTTCCTAGACGACCAGCGAGCGCTTCCTATGAAATCTTATAGAGGGCTGATCTTTCAAATCCGTTTGGATAGTTATTCATGCTGGTGTCTCCTCTACAAGGTCTCCAAGTTTGTTTGAATTCTCATGATCAGATCTCCAAAAACTTGATGCCATAGCCATGTCTTTGGATTGAAACCTAGTTGTTTATTCCCTTTGAAAAGGTGGTCTTCTTAGGGGTTGCAAAACTTCGCATTCGTTGGAATAAATCATTCAAGACCCCATTCCTTCTCTCACTTTGACCTAGTGTGTACATTGGTGGATGAGCTCCTTCTGCGATTATCCATAAACCCTAGGTCTTGTGAGGGATTCTTTCTAGGTGTCTCTCAAGTATAGCAAAATCCTAATTTCAAGAAATAAACCATCTTGATTAGCTTCTTGAGGGGTCCTATATCATCCTAGAATCTTGACGCTAGTTGTACCTAGCCTCATTGTCTTATCTGAAGCCCTAGGTCCTAGGTCTTTCTTGGAGAGCCTTCCTTGCACTAAGCCTTTAATTGAGCCTCTCCTTGAATGGGCTTAGTGGAATCACTTCATGAAAATCGTTGGTTCTTCTCTTTTGAGTGATTTCCTTCATACCGAGACTCCATTGAAGGAGCTCCTCCTGCGATTATCCATAAACCCTAGGTCTTGTGAGGGATTCTTTCTGGGTCTCTCTCAAGTATAGCAAGATCCTAATTTCAAGAAATAAACAATCTTGATTAGCTTTGTGAGGGATCCTATATCATCCTAGTATCTTGACTCTAGGCGTACCTAGCCTCATTGTCTTATCTGAAGCCCTAGGTCTTTCTTGGAGAGCCTTCCTTGCACCAAGCCTTTAATTGAGCCTCTCCTTGAATGGGGTTAGTGGAATCACTCCAAAAATCATTGGTTCTTCTCTTTTGAGTGATTTCCTTCATACCAGGACTCCTCCCATCGGTGAAAGTCCATAAAGAGCAGGGGACACTGACTGAGGTGACAATGGGTCTTTGTCCCATTGCTGTCATTTGGTTTAGTAGTTGTCCCATAGGTTTCCCTCCTAGGACCCCTGTTAGATTGTGTGGCAACAATTCCTATTGTTTGAGATCTGCTACTGGGTTGAGACCTAGTAGGCTACATTGAGCCTTTTGTGATTTGAGAAGATTTGTTCTGGTTCAAATTTGTTGACAGTTGAAGGGTGTATCTAGACTGAGATCCAGAGGTGAAATTTGAGCCTTACACTCCGTGGTTCGAAGTCACAAACTTGTTCGAGTTTAGATTTGTTATTGAATTAAGGTTAGACCGAAATCTTAGCCAAGATTTGAGAAATCCAAGTTTTGGTCTATTTCTTTGAGATCTGTGTGATATATATATATATATATATATATATTGTTCCAAGTTGTGATCTATTCTTTGAGATTAGTGGCATATATATTGGTTTGAGTTCTGATCTATTTCAAGTTTGTGATTAGGCCAAGATCTGAGGTCACTTCAGATCTATCTCTAGTTCAAGATTCAAGTCACTTCGGGACTGTGATTTGGTTCAAGTTTTGTGCATACTCAGATTTTTTTCCTATCTGAAGTCCGAGCCTTAGAAGGGACGGATCTAAGCTTTGTTTTTGTGGTATGGTGTGAGGATCAACCTCTCGTTTGTGATCTTGTTGGAAGACTTTGTAAAGAGGAGCTTAACACTTATGGAAGTCATTTTGTGGTCAGTATTGTCTATGTCTTGATATCTTGTTGAAGGATCTCTATAAGGAAAAGCTAGTTGGATTCCCCCCCCTTGTGGAGTTTTGCCATGGTCTTTGACCTTATCATTGGTGTCTTTTGTTATTGTGCACTGTGATCTATGCTTTCTTATTATTCTATTGGTTGAATTTCTGAAGTGTAATTATTTGATGAAGTAGAACTAATAGGAAAGAAGACCTAATATATTCACAAATAATTATTAGTAGTTATTGCTACTTGGTTTTTCAACACATTCAAGTGTTTCTTTATTTTAAATGAAGCATTAAATGCTTGAGGAATTCGATGATGACTAATGAGGGGTAGAGCTCAGGTTAGGCTATTTTCCACGTGCTAAATAAGTCCCAACCATCTTTTACATTTTACATTTTCTTTCTATTGTGGCTTTATATGTTTTTATTGTTCTTTCAACTACATCAACCTCAAGGGCCAAGTTTCAAGGCTTAACTCAAGGATGTGGATATAGGGTGCCAATCCCAATGACAATCAACCCAAGGAATGGAGCTTAATAACATAGAAGGATGCGAAATGGTATGGTTTATCATGGACATGCTATATCAATCAGCTTCTCCTATTAGTGCCCCTCCCAAACCATAAGGCCTCAAAGGAGGTCCAATTAGTCTAGAGTCAAAGGCTAACCTCCCAAGTGAAGTGTGTGTTGTAGCATTTTTTGGTTTTGATAAGATAGAATATTGAAAAAATGTTAAGTTAGGATATGGACATAACAATAGTAAATAAAATGTTAGTAAAAGAAAATATCTTGATGATGATGTCCATATCAAAGAAAATGTTAGGTTAGATGCTAAAAAATCAAAGCAAAAAGAAAATGTTAGGTTAAAAGGAAAAGAAAACAAATAAACTCTGAAAGTGAGCAAGTCTAAATGCCACTACTCTGTTTATGCAAAATAATGGTTGTGTGCAGCTTGTGTTAAATGCCACAACTCATAACAGTCAAATAGTTTAATCTTGATTGCTTCATGCTTTAAATTTGATGTTATAGTTAGAGAATAAAGATTTGACCAAACTGTTTAATCTTGGCAGATCAGTGGTTAGGTAGAGAATAATAAGGTACTCATCAGTTTAATCTGAGCCCTTGGAGGTTATAAGGGTAGATTTAGATAGTTTGTTTTTGTAAAATAAAAGAAAGGAAAAAGGTTTGCTAGTTTAAATGCACTCATTAAGTGAAGAAAAAATGATAGGATAAGCAAAGGGTTAGTAGAGATAGGTTGCAGAAGTTTGATTATTCATTGGACAAAAGGTACATTTATCATGTTTTATCATATGTTTCTATGACCATGAAGCAATTACACAAAGCAAACGAAGGTCTATAAGGTCAATTAATTAATTTCCCATTCATCTCCATTCATCCCTATATTCACTAATTTCCCATTCCCACTTTCTTACATTCAAATTCATTCATTTTCCATAAAAACCCCTTTTCCTAAGGTCAAACCCTTTTTGACTAGGAAAAGTAAAAATCCCATGTAAAATCCCTTTTTACATGAAAAACCCACAAAAAGTCATTTAGCCTAAGTATTCATATATATATGTGAAATGCCAATAACACATAAAAAAACATCATAACTTAGCGCATTTTCCTTTTTCGCTCATATTCCACATTAATACTAACTTAATGTATTAAAACCCCTAAATTCCTTTTTCCCGTATATTATTAACTCCTTTAATAAAATATCCCGAAAACCCTTAATTTTATAATAAAACTATATATATGATATCACATCGCAATATTGTCTTATCGCAAGCCTGTCATATGCATGCTCTTTTCCCCGATTGTGATATGCGATCAACAAAGGGCCCAGATCCGACCAAATATATATTACAGTTCACCGCCATATCGCATCCACCTCTATCGCAAGTCCCGCTAATAAGCATTCTCCTCCGCCATTGCGAAATGCGATGCGCGATAAGTCCTGACCCGACGCAAAATATATCATAAACTATTGCCATTTCGCATCCGCTCTCATCACAAGTCCCGTCCAATGTATACATCCTCCGCCTTTGCGATATCCGATATCCGATGGACCTGGACCTGATGCCATTATCCGCCCAAGTTTATATTATTTCAAGTCCGCCATTATGTGTTTTACAAAGGTTTTCTTTGTAAAATCGTTTTAACGATTTAAAACAAAGAATTAACTTAAGCCTCCATTTAACCATTAAACTCCGTTAAACTCAGTTAAACTCAGTTTTAAGCCATAATACAACCATTTCCGCCATTTTTAATCATTCGTATCCTCTGTACTCCTTCACTCCACCACTGTTCGATCTAAGGTGTTCAGATCCAATGGCCCTCGACAAATTTCGGGTTGACTCTTTGTACAGGCATTACCCACCCGAAAAGTGGTATTCCATTGTCCTCCCTTGCTACGTGTCAAGCTCTGATCGTTTCGGGTGACTTCTCCCCGAAACCACCCGTGCCTTATAAGTGGTGCGATGAAAACCGCTTTCCGCAAAACGAAAAAATGGTTACTGTTCATTATCGCACCATATTTCAAAGGAAAACTGTTGTTCTCGTTTAAACGCCAAATGTGCATTTTGCTATGTTTTCCCTGATTTACACAGCAAACCCTCCATAAGCCTATGCGACCAAAAAACCATCATTTTACCTTCAGATAGCCCCGGACTTCTTCCATAAAACAGTGCGAAACACGCATATGGATTTCCAAATGAATTAATTAATTGATTGAGTAACAATACTCAATAATAATACAAAGATATTTACAAAGATAGAAACATCAAGTTTCTATGCAAAGAATCAGTTTCATCTAAGAAATTGCTAAAAGAATAAAATTAGCAACAACTAAAAGAATGAGCATTAAACTAAAATAGTATTATTCTAATAGCCTCCCTTAATGCTCATCTATTTACAGCACCAATAGACCCCCTGAATTTTACAAACTTATCAGGACCAAGAGGCTTGGTGAAGATGTCTGCAGGCTGCTCTATTGTGGGAACATATCTCAACTGAACGGATCCTTCTTCAACAAGCTGGTGAATGTAGTGGCAATGAGTTTCCACATGTTTTGTTCGTTCATGAAAGATGAGATTTTTGGCAAGTTTGAGCACTCCCTAATTATCACAAAACAAGGAAGTAGGACCTGTCTGGGAAGCATGCATATCTGCAAGCATACGTCGATGCCAAACTACCTCGCAGGATGCCTTAACTGCTCCCCGATACTCTGCTTCTGTTGAGGAGAGAGCCACGGCTTGCTACTTCTTATTAGTCCAGGTGACAACACCAAATCCTAGACTAAACACATACCCAGCTGTAGATTTACGATCATCAACCGAACCGGCCCAGTCAGAATCTATGTAACCACTGAGTATAGGATCGGAACTGCGAGTGTATAGGAGTCCATAATCAGAAGTGCCACGCACATATCGTAGCACACGCTTTGCTGCTATCCAATGATTAGCTTTAGGAGCGGACATGAAGTAGGAAATGTAGCTCACTGCAAAACTGATGTCTGGTCTAGTGGCAGTAAGGTAGATGAGACTGCCCACTAATTGCCTGAATAAAGTTTCATCCACAGGAAGAGAGGATGACTGAGCTAAAAGTTTGAGCCCTGGTTCCATAGGAGTCGTGGCTGGTTTGCAATCCTGCATTCTGAACCTGTCCACTAGATTTTTGGCATACTTGGATTGAGAGAGAAAGATGTGATTCTCAGTCTGCCAAACTTCAATCCCCAGACAATAGTGAAGAAGTCCCAAGTCTGTCATATCAAAGGTTCTGCATAAGTCTTGTTTGATCCCATGGATCAAATGTGCAGCTGCCAGTAATGATAAGGTCATCTACATAGACAACCACAAACAGGATATCATCACCAGTGTGCTTGATATACAGATTTGCATCAGATGGGCTCTGCTGAAAACCATGATCTGTCAGGTACTGATCAATTTTCATGTACCAAGCCCGAGGAGCTTGTTTCAATCCATAGAGAGCTTTAGCTAATCTACACACTTTCTGTTCTTGACCGGCAATCTTAAATCCTGGAGGCTGTGTCATGTAGACTTCTTCCTGTAAGTCACCATTTAGGAAAGCACTTTTTACATCCATCTGATGAACTTTCCATTTAAATTGAGCTGCTAGGGCAAGGACGAGACGTATGGTACTCATTTTGGTTGTAGGAGCAAAAGTCTCCTCATAGTCAATGCCTTCCTTCTGTGAGAATCCTCGAGCCACAAGTCGAGCTTTATACTTGTCTAGAGTTCCATCGGCTTTGTATTTCACTTTATATACCCATTTGCAGCTAATGGGATTTTTCCCTTCAGGAAGATCAGAAAGGGTCCATGTGTGGTTTTTCTGAAGACTTTGGAATTCAGCGTCCATAGCCTATTCCCACTCAGATATACCCCTAGCCTCTGAGTAAGTTTGAGGCTCAAAGATACTGTGTAGATTAGCCATAAGAACAAAGTTTACTGTAGACTGTTGTTTGCTCTTATGTCTAGAAGTTCGTCCTTCAAGGAGTTCATCATCCCTGAGATCACCAATGGTTTTAGCCCACCATTTTGGCCGAGGAGTAGAGGAACCAATATCAGGAGGAGATGGATAAGGTTCAGAAACAATAGGGGCATCAAGAGAAGGGTTATTTTTCGGAGGAAGTTTAGGTAGTGTATTATCAAACATTGATGCTGCATCATCCCTCCCATCAGGTGGACTTACTGGAAGAAGAACACTGTGAGGCTGATCCTCAGAACACTGCTCAGAAGAAGAAGACTGAAAGAATCCTCTGTTTTCATCAAATACCACATCCCGACTGAAGCTAAGACGACCAGTGGCTATATCTATTCGTCTGTAAGCCTTGTGATGATCACTGTACCCTGTCATCATGAGTTTCTGGCTTTTGGAATCCAACTTAGAGCGCTTAGCAGCTGGAATCCAAACATATGCAATTGAGCCAAAAACTTTGAGGTGACTGATCTTCGGCTTATGGCCAGACCAAACCTCTTTGGGAGTCTTCCCTTTAACAGCCTGAGTGGGTGATCAGTTAAGAAGATAAACAACAGTAAAGACTGGTTTAGCCCAGAATTTGTTTGGAACATTCTTGTGTTGTAATATGGAGCGAGCCATTTCAACAACTGTGCGGTTGCGGCGTTCAACAACACTGTTCTGCTGAGGAGTGCAAGGTGTAGTGAACTGGCGTTTTATGCTATGAGTATCACAGAGGTTGGAAAAGCAGAAGAACAAAATTCCCCCCCGTTATCTGTCCTAAGAGTCATGATATTACAGCCAGACTCTTTTTCAACTAAGGTTTTAAACTTTTGAAAGATACTAAATGCATCAGATTTATATTTGAGAAAATATACCCACATTTTTCTGCTGAAATCATCGACAATAAGCAAAAAATATTTGCAAGCAGTGATAGAAGATGTATTCATAGGACCACAAATATCAACATGAATTAACTGGAGTACCTTAGATGCGCGCCAAGATTCTTCATTCGTGAATGAAGACCGATGTTGTTTGCCAGCTTGACAAACGCCGCATACGCCCAACTGCTCAGTCTGAATATCAGGTAACCCTGACACAAGTCCGTCCCGAGAAAGATGAGAGAGATACTGCATGTTTAGGTGCCCATATCGCTGATGCCATAGAGTGTTGATGGGAGAAACACGAGCTGCTAGAGCCACTTCTGGAAAATCACCAGTGTCAAGAAGCCTGTATAAACCATGATCTTCTAGGCCAACAACAATTGTAAGACTAGTCTCCCTGTCGATAATAGAGCATTTGTGCGTATTGAATACTACATCAAGCTGAGGAGAGTTCCTCATAATCTGACTGACAGACAACAGATTAATTTCCATCCCAAGAACATAGTACACATTCAGGAAGATGAGTGTGCGGCCACCAGACTGGATTTGAACTGTACCTCTGCCAACCACTGTGTATTTTTCACCTCCGCCAAATACCACGGAATCACTGAAAGATGAGAAGTCAATAAACTAGTCACGCCTGTGAGAGAAATGACGTGATGCACTAGAGTCAATGTACCAGGCAGAAGATGGAACATGATCTGAAGACCTTTTAGCCATAAAGGCGTAAAAGGCAGAGTCTGTCTGCTCGGAATGTTCTGCAACATTTGCTGTCTGATGGAGCCCTCCCTGTTTTTTCTGTTCAGAAGCAATCCTTTGTCGGCAATCTTTCTTCATGTGGCCAAACTTGTGATAGTAATTACACTGCACATTTTTCTTCCTAGCAGGATCAAAAGGCTGAGAAGAACCTTTCTGCTGAAAGTACTGAGAGGACTGAAATTTGGCAGCAAAGGCATTTTCTGAGGAGGTTGATGCTGCACTACTACCAAACTGTTGTTTCCAACGATTCTGCTGCATGAGTTTGGTGCATAACTCTGGAAACTTCAGATCAACATTAGTGGCAGTAATGTCGAGTGTTTCTATGAAGTGCTCATAAGATTTTGGTAGACTTTTCAGAGTGATGACTACCATATCTTCTTCCTCCATGGTGCGACCAATGGCTTCGAGTTGATCTCAAATGTCTTTAATCTTTTTGAGATGTTTCTGTAAAGACATATGTTCGTCCATCATGATGGAGAACAACTAATTTTTGAGGAAGAAAGCTCTGCTCTTGTCAGATGTCTTGTGCAGT
The DNA here is from genome assembly GCA_000404065.3 of Pinus taeda. Classification (NCBI taxonomy): domain Eukaryota; kingdom Viridiplantae; phylum Streptophyta; class Pinopsida; order Pinales; family Pinaceae; genus Pinus; species Pinus taeda. Next base: position 63,577 of record APFE031755385.1, on the reverse strand, counting down.
TCTTTCAACTGTTGCCAGATCTCGGCAGCTGTCTTGCCAGAAGGAATCTGCAGTAACTGATCATCAGCCACAGAGAGCCTGAGAAGCATAACAACCTCTCGATTTCGATCATCAAATTTATCTTGATCGGTACCAGCTGTGCCGGGACGAAGCTCTTTGCCCAAAACGAGCTGATCAAGACGCCTGTATTCAAAAATGGTTAGCATTCTTTGTTTCCAGATGTTATAATTGCTACCATTAAAGCGTTGATTTCCTTCTAACATCAGAGTGGTGAGCGAGGCCATTTGTACGTTTCCAAGACAATAAAGAATTCTGGCACAAATTTCAATGTAGATGCCCGCTGATCCTTGTGCAATAAACAAAACAGAGTTCGTTCTGCGAAGCAGTTTCGAGAATATATATAGAGTTTACTAGGGAAAAAGTCTCCACAGAGATAATTTATTTGAGGAACAGAGAGCTCTATATTTTTGGAACAATTCCGTGTGACTAACTTTCCAATTAGATCACACTCAAACGTCTGATTTTGCAGCTTTGTTAACTTAATCCACTTAGCCAATACGTGGACAGAATTGTGAACCCGCGTCTTTGTTAGAGCAATCGACTGGTTGCAGATGTATGTGAGCCGCCAGTTGAAATCTCGCTCACAAAAAAAAAAAAAAAATTACAGCCGCCGGATTACTCAGTAAGTCTATCCCCTTGTCGAGTAATGGCTTCTCTCTGTTCGTGACTAGCTAAAACAGATGTGGATATTATTATTCTCTAGGAGCGTATGAACATAGTAGAGCTGGCAAATAGTTCACATGCAAAAATCTTTAGACAAAAAAACTTTCACGATTGTCTTAGCGGAAGGGAAAGCCGTTTCCTGTTAACATTCACCGCTGGAGCATTTCCTTTCCAAATCTTGTGTTAGAGCAGCGGATCCACTACTGCTGTTCGGAAAAAAAAACGCTTGTGAAATATCAAGGGAAAAACACTACGCATACCAAAACAATACGCATACGCGTTACTGTGATGTCGCGTCAAACAGAGGTATGCCTTCCGTCAATTAAGAATTTACGCTGGCACCAAACCTGTGTCCTCCCGAAGCAAAAAAACTGTGTCTTCCTCGTAACGGCTGTCGAGTTAAGCGTAGAATGGCGAGTAGACAAGAAAATCTTGTTTTCTTTCAATGATACGAAGAAGCGATATAGTTTTGACCCTCTTCGTGGATACTACAATAGCTGGGGTCCGCTTCGCTCAAAGACGCTAGGGTATCGAATGAACCACGTAGCAAGAAGTCCTGGAATTCGCACCAACAAATGAACCCTCGGCTCTTGTAATTCCAAAAAAAATCAGCCGATACCATAAAATCGAGGGGTTTTACAGCAAATTCAAAGAAAACAGAGAGCAACCTCGAAAAAAATTTCAACACAGCTGAAAGATTATTTCGAAGAATCCACTTCTGTATCGAGATAGACGACTATAAGCTTTTATCACAGTGAGCAGAGCCGAAGCTAAGACTCAGTGAAGGCTATCTAGCTTACAGAGGGCTCGACCTTAGAAAGGAATGACAGAAAGAACTCAAGAGATTAGGGTGCAGAGAGAATAACTGCTCAATAAATCTCTTTTTCTGGCTCTGATACCATAAAACAGTGCGAAACACACATATGGATTTCCAAATGAATTAATTAATTGATTGAGTAACAATACTCAATAATAATACAGAGATATTTACAAAGATAGAAACATCAAGTTTCTATGTAAAGAATCAGTTTCATCTAAGAAACTGCTAAAAGAATAAAATTAGCAACAGCTAAAAGAATGAGCATTAAACTAAAATAGTATTATTCTAATATTCCAATAGCCTTTAAAGCTCAATAAAGCCATTCATGACCATCTCTGTCACCTAGTTTTTCTTAAATGATTTCTGTGTTTTGTAGGTGAAGACCGCTGTTCCAGGTTTACAAAGAAAAAGTCTGTGTACAGTTAGAGGACAAATATGAAGACCATATCAAATCGCTTCACCCTGTAACATAAAATCCAAAACGATTTACTGTTGAGAAACACATTAAAAATCTGAAATCCATAGTAAGTATAAAAGGATCACAGTAAAGGTTACTCAGTAGGGTGAAAGCATATTAAACAGAGTTTAAAGAGTATCAAGTAAAGATTAAATGAAGGAATTGGCCAGAGTAAAAGATTCAAACAAGTTATCAACATAAAGGGCAAAATATCAGACAAACAAAGGCAACACAACCTGAATAAAAGGGGACAGCAAGAAGCAGTTCAATAGCTGCCCCTATCTTCTTGCATGGAGATCTTTTCCTTTCCTAGAATAAATCTTAATCAGTTTTAGGATATTTCGTAAGTTTATTATTGTATAAATATCTCTCTT
>APFE031755385.1:33219-61193 GCA_000404065.3 Pinus taeda | reverse complement strand
AAAAATATTCCACTATTTTCAGCTACAAGGAGTTCATTGATTCATTTTTTCACCCAACAGTTAATAAGCTAAGCACTAGCAATCAAGCGAGGATTAGTGATGAGATAAAGAAATTTTGCAGTTGTCCAAACATAGTAGAATAGGAGACTTGTATTTATACCAAAACCACACTGAAATTAGGATATATGGATGCCAGCTCACTCCCTATAAAATTCTGAAATATCTCCCCATGAGGATATTTGTATTAGAGTATATCAGGTAGATCATAAACTCAGATGATGTGAATTTTCTATCAGCCAGGAAGAGAACATAGTTTAAAATTAAAAACCAGCTTGGTCCTTTTATCTGCAATAATAGGGCTGGAGAAGAAGAAGAAAAATGTTTACAAGAAATGAAGTTTAGTAACAGTTTCAAATGGAAATATGACCCTTTATGTGTCATAAACAAACTAAGACTCAAATTTAAATTGAGCCCTTTTATGAATGAGTCCAGGCCAAAGATTGAAAAATATGCCAACCAGTCAGAGTGGTTGGAAAACAACTTGATAGATATGGAGAAACAGATGGATACTAGTTCCATTCTGCATTGTTATGAAACCAACTCAAGAAAAAATATAGAAAAGATAGATTAACGCCTTAGAATTCAGCCTCTTCGAGGGGGCAACCTCCTTTACATTACATAAATGAACAATTCTTGGATGATTCAAATGACAAAACCTCCTTTCTATATATAGGAGTCTAAGGAGTCACAATATAATCTAGCCGACCTAACAATAATAATATAAAGCCACAAAAATAACAATAGAGGGATTCTATGGGGCTCAGTAATAACAATATGGGGGCAATAGGGTCACAACAATATTAATAAGGGGTATAACTACAATAGTAATGGGGTAATCACTAGTATTATAGGGACCCAACACATCTGTTTAGGAAGCCTCCGCTCTTCTTGACCTGCTTAATCTTTTCTCTGAAGCCTCAGGCGCCTCCATCAATGCTACCAAATCTCAGCTCTTCTTCTTCAATACTCCCAGTCTTAGTCAAAAGAATATCTCCAGAATCTTGGGATTCCCTTTAGCCACACTTCCCTCAAAATACCTTGGTGCTCCCCAAATAATCACAGCCAACAAGCATGTCTCCTGGAGAACTCTCCTTGACAAGATAGAATCCAGATTATCCTCTTGGACCTTTCGCTCTCTCAACATCCCCAACAGGCTCATTCTTATCAAATCAGTTCTTCAAGCTTATGCCTTTGTACTTATTCTCCACATTGGCAGCTCCCAAATGGGTTCTGAAGACAATTCGCAATCTTCAGAGGAATTTTCTATGGGGTTCCACAGGTCTCAATAGAAAATGGACGCTCGTCAAATGGATTGAGGTGTGCTTACCGAAGTCAGCTGGCGGAATTGGTCTAAGGGATCCCCTCCATAGCAACAACACCATGGGCGCCAAAATCTGGTGGAAATGGGTCTCCAATTCGCACTCTCCCTGGGCTCGCATCTGGCATGCTAAGTACACTCCAGGAAGGCCCCTGGAGGAGCTAATTCGTATAAGCATCACCAACCCGGGCTTGTTAATCTGGAATGTTGCTAGAAAACACAGTGGTTTCATTCAAGCGCACAAGTTTTGGGAAATACACTCCGATACCACAACAAGATTTTGGGAGGACTCTTGGCAGCAGCTCCCCAAACTTGCAGCTCTCTTCCACAAACCCAAATGGCAAGCTACCATGCAACACAGTAACCAAAACCACGTTTATCAATTCTGGCAGCAGCACTCCCTTCAAGGCTATCAACAATGGAGATCAACAGATACATGGCAGGCCAACTGGCAAGAGGAAACCTATGAAGAGATTGATCAAGAGCTTGCACTAAGGAAAATCAAACTCTCGAATCAAAGGGACAAAATCTGCTGGGGATACACAACAAAAGGAACATTCACCACCAAGGAGGCATACCAAATTCTTTATCATCCAGAACATCTAGCAAAAGATCAGCTTTGGGATAGGATCTGGCATCCAAGCATTTGGCCAAAAGTCTCCATATTCCTATGGCTATTGAGCAAACAACAAATCCTCACCTGGGATAATCTTCAAAAGCGAGGTTTCATTGGGCCTTCTAGATGCCCCAATTGTAACCTCCTTCCAGAAACTATTGTGCATCTTTTGGATACCTGTCCGCTGGCTGTAGATCTATGGGAGAGGATTGCCCTATGCAACAGAAGATCAGGAAGACAAGTAGGCAACATTACTAATACTATCAGAAATTGGCCTTAGCAACCCTTCCAGAGCCCGGTCCTCAACTCCCTTTGGATCCTCATCCCAGGGTTTGTCTATTGGATCCTATGGAAGGAGCGGAACAATAGGATCTTTAAATATCTCCATTCAACCCTGGACTCCCTTTGGCTACTTCTTAAACAAGACATTTAAGAAACTCTGGCTCTGAAACTCTGGCATAACTCGGACATGCCATCCACTCCTCAGGAATGCCAAGTTTGGGAAAACTGGAATTTGAATCTCACCTTCTTTGCTCATTCCACCCCTACTCCCTCCATTTATCTCGAATCCCCCCATCACTGGTCTCCTCCTATCTCCCAGTCAATAAAATTAAATTTCGATGGTGCTGTCAAGGGTAATCTAGGGCCGGTTGGATATGGAGGCATCTTCAGAAACGCTGAGGGCTCGGATCTCCATATCTATCATGGCTCGATAGGAAGAGATACCAACAATGTAGCTGAGCTGGAAGGATTATGGAAGGGTATTTGCATAGCTGCAACTGAAAATTTCTTTCCGCTGGTGATAGAAGGGGACTCACAGATCCTAATTGAAGCGGTTTCTTGGATCCAATTAGGCACCTCTGCTGGAAAAATTGCCTCTAGTTGGCGTCTCTTAAGCAGACTAGAGCAAATTGAAGATTGGCTTAGGTCTCACCGCAGTGTTACCTTCCAGCATGTCCGACGATCTGCTAACAAAGTGGCTGATAGACTAGCTAACCAGGGGTCTGATCAGAAGCTCCCATTCTTCTCTGGGCCTCTCAATAGATCTAATGATGAGCAACTCAAACAAGAATGCACTCTCTTGGTGCAACAGGATCTATCCCTCCCGGATGCAGGTGTATAGGTTAGATGATCGGAAGATGGTGGCGGGAGCAGTCGGCGCGTGGAGTTCGCCTCGTGCCACCTGGTTCCACTTGCAGATGGCATTCAATTCTCTGCCGAGTTCATTCAAAGCCGAGCTACCATGGTTTGACATTTCCCACAGGTTCTCCGACATTAAATCGATGGCGCATACCCAATTTAGATTTGTTCCCTCCTCTCGCATTTTAGGTCTCCACGCAGGTGCAGTGCTTTGTCCGGTGGAGGTTTCAGTTATCCAAGGTATACAGGCTCGTGATGCATCCTTTGTTACTGTTTTCCTAGAATGCCTCAGCCCCTTCAGCGTTCTCCTCACTTGTAAGCTCTCTAGCTCTCCCAATTCTCTGATAATCCAGTTAAATCTCTCCCTTCTCGTTGACCCTGTTTAGCCCAATACTGCTGTCTGTACTACTCTTCATTCTCTAGGCATAATGACCATCCTGAGACAGAGAATGGGTTGCCGTGGAGGAGTTCGTGGTCGTCTCCTGCGCCATGCCTCTTCCTCCTCTGAGGACACTACAACTGAGAGTCATCCTGTTCGTGGACGTGGTTGTGGTCGTGGTCGTGGCAGGGGACAACGGGCTGCAATTTCGAATCCTCATCATTCTCATGAGCACTCAGCTCGCTTTCAAATCCCTTGCAGGCTAAGCAACCACTCCTTCATCGCTACTGTCACGATTCAACTCAGTGAAGGCGTCACAGACGTGGTTGCAACAACTCCGAGTGATATTTCAGGGCAGAAGAAGAAAGATCTGCCAAGCACATCTCATAATCAACGCCAGGAGTATCAGGTACCTAAAAATTCTACTCTCCTGGCTCAGCCTACTATAGCGCATTCAAATCCTCCAGATGATGGGCGTCCGCCAAACGATAAGGGCCTTTCCTCTGATGAGGATGATCTCTCCAATTATGGTTGCCGAATTGTGGAAGAATCGCCCTCCTATGCTCATGATGCCTGAACAGGGTGTAGTCCTCTTTTAGAATCATAGTGTCTGGTCAAAGAAAATGCTCAGTGGTTTTCTATCTTTGTTTAGTGGTTTACTGTCTATGTCAACAGTTCGAGTCAGTAGTTTTACTTATGTTCAATAGTTTTGGAACCTCAGTTAGTATGCGTTTTGTTATGACAGTTCGGGTTTAGTCTCAGGCTGTCTGTTTTCAGTTTATATGGACTATCTTTCAAATCCATCACGCGAGACAGCCAATATCTAGGCTAGACCTCATGAGGCTGCCGCCTCGTTGTAAAATCTTTTTGTATCAATAATAGAAGTAGTCTGATTCAGAAAAGAAAAAGAAAAAAATTAAAAATTCATATTCCAATTCTTTTAAAGTAATTAATCTATAGAAGGAACTTTGTTCACTTCATTTGGTATCAGAGCAGTCGATCCTTTGGCCGCTTCACTGCTGCACATAGCTCATTCTCCGATCCTGGTCTTTGACCATCGAAAATCTTCAACCTTGTTGTTGTCGTGACTAAAGCATTGCTACACAAGTTGGAGTCTCTTCGTTGCTAAGTTCGTCAGAGGCCTTTGGCCATTTAAAAGATTCAAAAACATAAAAAAAATATAGAGAAATAATTTAAAAAAAGGTAAATAAAAAAGAAGAAAAATTATAAATACAAAAAAAAGGTTCGGACAGCCGCCACATAGTCATTGAGCACCGCTCGTCCTGAACGAAACTGCAGCCGTTGCTGTCACAACCACCGCATTCTCCAACACCGCTGCCATTCCGCTGGCCCTAGCACATCGTCGACAACTCACCACCATAGCCACCGCATTCTCCAACACTGCTACCAGTCCGCTGAACCTAGCACACCGTCGACAAGTCACCACCACAGCCACCACATTCTCCAACACCGTTGCCATTCCACTGAACCCTAGCACATCACAGTCACCTCTGTTTGTTTCTACACATAACTGCCACCTTACGCTGCTCAGTCCAATTTCGTTCGTCCTTGCCTCCGCTAATCCTTCTTCCCTAGTGCAACCCTCTTCTCCAGTCCTTGTTCCTCACTGGACCACATCCCCGTGCTACCCGGCTACCGTTGTCCGCTGCTGCACCACGTCCCTATCTGGCTGTTCCGTTGCATCCTCGCTGGTCATCACTGCTGCACCACGCCCTTGTCTGGCTGTTCCATTGCATCCTCGCTAGTCGCCACTGCTGCACCACGTCCCTATCTGGCTATTCCGTTGCATCCTCGCTGGTCACTGCTGCCCATGACTGTTTATCTGCCCATGTCTGCCGCCAACCATCGTGGCCGTGGACTCTCTAGTCGTGTCTATCCACCGACGTCATTCACAAAAAAATTAAATTCGATATTAATTTTTTTTATATAATATATGTAACTATATTATATTAAATAAATTATATATATTATATAAACATATAATTTAAGTTATATAACATAGACATATTATATAACAATAAATATTATATAGCATATAATTTATATATATATATATATATATATAATTATATATATACACATATACTATTATCGTTATTTTTTTTTTTTTTTTATAAAAAAGGTATTTATATATATAAAAGAAGAAAAAGAAAAGAAAGAAAGTAGTAATATATATATATATATATATATATATATAATATAAAAAATCCCAAGTTCATCTTAACAAGTAAAAATGGAAGTCAACCATTGACGAATAAAGAAATTGAGTGTAGTTCAAAAAATGAAAGAGGAGATTTTCTGAAACTTTAGTAAATGTGTTGATACACTATTTAAAATCAAAGGATCACTCGCATGAAGAGATATCATAATCTCTATCAGTCTTGTTGAAAAAAGTAATTATGTTAGTTCTAAATGTGCTAACCAATTGGTGATTCCTGAATCAAATATAGTTGAAACAAATATTTATGGTGAATATGACAAACAATATGACATAAGCAATCTACAACTAAGTATTGGAGATTACACTTTTACCTCGCAATTCACCGTGAAAACCTTATTTCTTGACAATAGTGACATTGTTTTGGGATCACCCTGGATGAAAACTCTAGGATCTGTCATCTTAAATACAAAAAAAAAAAAAAGTTTTTAACATTTTCTTACAAGAAGAAGAAAATAACACTCCAAGATGTTACACTGAAACCAAATTCAGTAACACCAGAAGATATATCAGATATTTCAGAAGTAATTTCTCAAGAAGGTAAAAAGGTATTATGAAATATGCAAAAAGAAATTGACAAAATCAATGTTGACAAAAATGAAGAAGTTTCTCGACTTAAAAACCATAGTGAAAAATTACTGACGCAAATTTAGAAACTTAAAGAGGGATAAGAAGTCATTAGAAAACAAGGTACAACAACTTATCGAGAAGGAAGCATCAAATGTAGGAATTCAAGTTGATGACAAAACAACGAATACCGATCCAGTAAATGTCACAACTCAAGAAGACAAGTTAGTTGAAGAAATGACACACATAGACGTTGCAGTTTAGACAATGAACATCCCTAGTGAATGTTCCATAACCAACTTAACAACATCTTCACTAGAAGGAAATCTAAAAATTGCCACATGTCCAATAAGGGAAAGTAAAGTCGCATATCAACATCCAAATAATGAGAGTAGACAACTCAACCAAGCTATGTATCAGGAACATTCAAACCAGAGACAACAAATTAATGTTTCAGAGAATAATGACATAAATTCAATCTCGCAATATGCTGACAAGTCATTACAAAATTCCAATGATCAGAATATTCCACAAAAGATTAATCTAGGATAGTTTGATCCCTTCTTAGTGCGACAATTTTGTTTGTCACTTAGAAGATCATATCAGCTGGTATCAACGAAGATGACTATTCCGACAAAGAGGTGTTCGAAGTCGAAAAAGAGGTCAAGCTTTTTCATCAACAAGCTTTGAGGACAAAGCTTTTTGAGGAGGGAGGCAATGTAACAAATAAAATATATATAAATAATGTAAACAGTAATAATCATAAATAATGATTAGTTAAACTAGTAATTAGGCTGAAGAGGCATGTCTAAATGAGACATGACTCTTCCTGAAGAGACACTTGCTTGATATATAAGCAAGCCTCTCGTTTTCATTATAAATCATTCATTCATTATTCACACATTTAATATAATATTTATATCCTCAATGGATAACTTCATATTCCAAGTCTTTTGGAGTAATTAATCTGTAGAAGGAACTTTGTTTGCTTCATAACATCAATCATCTAGTAGTTATAATTTTCATCAACCACAGGTCCACAAGTTACAACATCTCGATTCTCATCATGTAGGGTGTGGAGCCTGATTATCTTCCTGATTTAGAGGTCTTGTTTTAGGTGCGTTTGGATTCCAGTCCCTGATGGGGGGGCGGGGTGTGGGGGGGCTTCTACCCCCACCACTGAATTGCCTTGCCCCCCCACTACTGAATTGCCTTGTAAAATATTGTAATTTTGTAGTCAATTTGGAACATTCATTAGACATAAAATGTGGTGTTAGAAGTTATGTTAATTCAGGGTTTTTTGCCCTACAAGGCAACGCTTGGTTTGTATGAGGGAATTGTATTGCGTCTGGGTATTATTCTTTATCTATTCCTATCTTTTGCTAGCACTTGATCACACAAGTTTTGATTCATACAGTCTTGTAATATAATCTTGCAGAGATGCTTTCGTATACAAATATATGAACTAGTGTAGGTTTTTTTACAATGGGAGCATCTAAAATTTGTTGTTCCAACCCTTTTCCTTCTTATTAGCATTGTTGCACACTTTTACAAGGGTGTTGAACAGTAGAGTGGAATTTTTTTTTTTTTTATTTTTTATTTTTTCTTTTTTTTCTTTTTGTGGATTTCTAAATGTAAGGCTCCATCCTCCAAATTATGCTCCTCCAGGTTGTTGTCCCAAGTAATATATTCTCTACAAGTTGAGCCTGCTCACAATAGTGTGCCAACAACCTCAAGTTGTAGTGTACATAAACCAAGCTTTCTACCTGGGTTTCATTGAGGCAGTTTTTTTTGACATTGTGGATGAAGCTGTAGGTGATCCAACACTTCTCTGTAGCCGAAATATTAACCACCTGTGAAAGCACTAGGGAGAGAGCGAAATTTTTTTGGTGGGAGCACGCTCCCGAAAATTGCTCCAAAACGAGAGCGATTTAGGAGCTGTTGTAAAGTTGGGGAGGGGGGAAGGCTCCCTTGCAGCCTTGTGTCCAGCTATGAATTATTTTGTGGTACCTGGGATGCAGCTATTTGATTAGTATGTTTGACTTACACTATTTGGGGTTTGATTAATATATTAATCTTTTTCTAGAAGCTAGTTATTTAGACTGCAGGCGTAGAGTGCTAAATTTCTTTACACTAGAGATTTCAACTTTCACATTTTACTTTTGCTTTAGCTAAGCATGACTTCATTTTGTTATTTCTTTAAGATTTTCTATCTTGTACTAAATCAGCATCATTTATTTTACTTTCTGAAATATTAGTTCAGTTATGTGCATCCTAGTCATTAGAAATCAAATTAGTGATTTGTGGGTGTGAACTTTTCAGAATTTACTTTTCAGCTTAAGTACTGAAAAATATAGAAGCAAAGTGAGCAACCCAATTTTTCCCTTATTTATTCTCCGGCTGAATAAATTTGCTCTTCATTTTTGATTGGCTAGTTCAACGCATCAAACAAGACTCCCATATTATAATAGAGATGAAAATTATAACTTAAATAGTTGTTACTAAATTTAAAATTTAAACCTTCTGTTGGGCTCTGGTCCGGTGGTAAGGTGTAATACCTGATGTAAGGATGACTCAAGTTCCACTCCTAGCAGGCTGACTCCTATAGAAATAATACATCCAAGATTGGGTGAGATCTCCCTGGCCACCTTGATGACCCATAGATGCAGTGATTTAAAATGTAAAGTGGCTCAGTTTGTGCCCAAATGTTCTTGGCAAAATGGTAAAATTAAATTTAAACCCACTTTTCAGTCAACTTAGTCTACCTGCCTAACCCGATCCTATTGTCATGTAAAGCTCACTATCTACTCTCTTTATTTCTTTTGTAGTTTTCTCACAGATGCTTTAGCATTCCCAATGCTCACTCATCGTTGTAGTTCCTATAGTCTCATTGACCAATTATGGCCACTAATGGACATCAAGGTTTAAATTAAACTGTATTAAATTAAAATTTTCCCACCACCTACATGCTAACGTAAAAGATGAGAGAGAAGGAAGAGGAAATTGAAAAATATTCGGCGTTTAGAGCATTATGTGAATGCATATGTTTATCAAAAGTCACTGTGTTTTTTTGTAAACGATCTAATAATATGTTAAAAATGCACAGTAGGGAATACAAGTGGTCCAGGTTGCTGGCTGTCCTTGAAGGGTGACAAGTCTAGAGCAATAAAAAAATATTAATATATGTTTGATATTTTGTTATTCAAGTGCTGGGGCATACTTAATATTTCAAACTAGAAATTACAGACTGAGTCTTGACTCAAACCCAAACCACAGAGGGTCTGATCTGGAAAATTGACCATAACCATAAGAAAGTTGAAGCAGGAACACATTTTGTTTTTAAAAATGTCTTGTATTTACAGAAAGATATTTACAAACAGCAATACAAAAAGTGGAAGCACATATACAATGGAACTTATATCCTCTTCTATAAGACTATTAAGGCTGACATAAAATCTCAATAAGCTATTGAATCTAACCAAGTAGCATCCTTGATAGTTAAAGCACCCTTAGCTAACCATTGATGGTATATCTCATAATGTTACATAACACAAAAAATGGAGATAGAATTACCTTCATGCTAAAAACTAAACTTACACCTAAACATCCAAAGATTAAAGAGGGTAGAGACCCACAAGCTCTGCTAGATCCCAATGAAGGCTGAGTGAACCAGATAGTTGCATTCACCAAACATTGCTGCATGCCCGTCAATCCTTCCCTGGAGTAATACTGAATATTAATCCTGGATATTCTTCCGACAGTGCTTGCAAACTGGTGCTCACAAAATATGTGCTTCACCATCTCGACACAATGGCAAACATGATAAAGCCCATCAGAGAGGCCACTCCTCACCAAACAGGCCATAGAAAGTAGCCCTTGGTAGATGACAAGCCATGCAAAGACCCTTAGCTTATATGAGAGCCAAAGAGACCAAACATTGTGCAACTCACACACACACCTATCTCTTGAGTCCACTGACACCCATCTTGCATTGAGAACAGGAGCTAGACTGTGACATTGATGTAATAAGGAGTAGAGCCTCCGAGAATTAGACTGCTGTAATGGCTGCCCAAAACTCCATGCTTAATCCCTCTAGGGCTACGACTAGGGCTAGGGCATCTCCTCTAGGGCAGCGTATCCTCTTTAGATCTCTCCTACCACTCTTACTGCCCCGAAGTCAATTCCAATTGATCCCAGATCAATATCATCCTAGCATAGTGAGTATAGTAATACACGATGCGTCCATCAGTAGTACTATGGTCCCTATACTCATTTTCTTACTCATTGGCCAGATGAGAGGTACTTCCCATGAGTCCGAGATTGTATGGGTAGGATGTCTTAGCAGGAGAAGGGTGAACCACTCATCCTGCCTACATGTCGCCATGGGGTATCCCAGGGGAAGGCTGAACCATTCACCCTGTACACAACAAATCACTAGGGGAAGGCTGAATCACTCACCCTATGACTATGTCTCAACAGGAGAAGGATGAACCACTCATTCTGCCTACATAGCAAACCACTAAGGGAAGGCTGAACCACTCACCTTGTACACAACAAATCACCAGGGTAAGGCTGAACCACTCACCCTATGACTGTGTCTCAACAGGAGAAGGATGAACCACTCATCCTGCCTTCATAGCAAACCACTAAGGGAAGGCTGAACCACTCACCCTATGGTTGCTCATCGCTCCAAGAAGTACCCCCAAGCCCCCTGGAGCTCCCAGAGCTCAATGTCCATATCATATAGGACCCTTAGAAGAGGGCCTCTCCATGACTCCTAGTTGTTCTCGAAAAGTCAAGAATTTGACTTTTCCCAGGGGCTTCATCTGAATATCGGCGACCTGCACATCAGTTTAAGAGTGATGGAGGCTTCTTGGTCCCCGTTGTACCATATCCCAGATAAAGTGGTACCTGATGTCTATATGCTTGGAGCGATCATAGAACACGAGATTCCTCAACAGTTGAATCCCCTTCTGGTTGTCACAGAAGATCACGATGGTATCCAACACGTGTCCAAACAACTCATAGAAGAGCTTCCACAACCAGACAACTTCACAGAAGGCCAAACTCACAGCTATGTATTTGGCCTCATCAGTGATCAAAGCAATCGACTTCTGCTTTCTGGTCATCTAGGATATTGAAGCAGAACCCAAAGAGAACTAGAACCCAGAAGTGCTCTTGCGATCCTCTAGACTACTTGCCCAATCAATCATCAGAATAATTGTGTAGCCTCACGGCTCCAACAGTGTATCACAGTCGATGAGTGATTGTGCCTCGAAGATATCTCAGAAGATTCTTGGCACCAATCTAATGCGAGTGATGAGACTCAACCATATGTTGGCTCAACATGCTAATTGCAAAGCATATATCCGGATGGATGTTCACCAAGAACATCAATGCTATTATGAGTTTATGAAACTCAGAGGCATTTCCCAAATCAGGTCCGGCAGCACTACCGCATAACTTCTTAAAGTTAAGCTTCATCTGGGTAGTCATGGGCTTGCAGTTCACCATTCCAAATTCGGAATCCAACGCCCTCTTACTTTTGCAAATGAGAGGGTGTGTACCTATCAGAAAGAGGTCATCCATATAAAGCATCAGTATGAGAGGTCTAACATCCACAACCTTAAGGCGAAGGTTTGGATCGGCTTCACTCCTAGTGAATCTCAGCTTCACTAGATAACTATCAATCCTCTCATACCAAGCCCGGGGTGCTTGTTTCAAATTATAGAGAGCTTTCTTCAACTTGCATACATGAGATTCCTGATCATGAACCTCAAACCCCTCGGGTTGATCCACATCTATGGTCTTGCTATTACATGAGGGGAATGGTCCCCTTGTAAGTTTTCCTTCGGTATATCTTGGACATGTACCTTCATGCTCTTCTTTGAATTCATGCATCCCTGTCACTATTTGTCTTACATTGGGTAGGGCCTTACATTGATGATGGGCAAACCTCCAGTGCCATAGAAGAGATGTGTCACATGACATGGTCCCCAATGGACTTCCTGCAACTTGATACAAATTACCAATCCTGAACCCAAGAGTAATAGCATCTTTAAAATTCCTTTTTCAAACACGTACCTTTCCATCAATGAATGCCACCTTGTAACCTTTGACTTCCATTTCTGAAATGGACACTAGTTTCCTTTTGAGATAATAACTTCTTGTAAATGAATCGTGTTACCCTCATTCAATTGAAGGGTAACATTCCCTACACCCTTTCCAGGATAGGTGGCATCGTCTCCAAGAATAATATCCATGATTGTCTCCTTCTCTATCAAATTAGAGAAAGCTTCCTTGTATCCGATGAAGTGCCTTGAAGCACTACTATCAATAAGCTAGTTTCCCAAGGAGTTCGGAGGAGAGGTAGTGGAGAGGGCCGATGTAAGATAATACTCCTTCATACCTAGAGTTCCTTACTTTCTTGAAGAGTTGGCCATTTCCTTGATGACCTGCATTCCTTTTTCCTTTGCCATTGTACCTGTCATTCCTTCCATCATTGAAGATGCCCTTGGAATGATTGTTATCATCATCAAGTGATGTGTCCCTTCTATTCGGACACTCCCTCGCATAATGGCCAAACTTATTGCAAGCAAGGCATCTGCCTTTCCTTCCACCCTTAGTGTACTTGTTCTTTGTAGCAGCTAGTGCATTTGATGGAGGCTCAGGGATTTACCCTTCACGTAATCCAACACTTCTTGCTCTTCCAATGTCAGATTCAGAGACATCTTCCATCCATGATAGACTTTCTACGAAGCTTGACTTCGGTCGGGAAGAGAGATGAGGAACCCATTGAGCCTTTGACCTTGTCCAACTGTCTTCGGTGATTGCTCTTTCACTCTTGCTTGGGCTTTGTCTGCACCTTAGCTCTGAAACCATGTTAATTTTAGGTATGTTCTATGCTGAGAGCAATTTACTTCAATTTTTCATTTCAGCTCAATGATAATATTCAGATTAGCAATCACATCAACATGATAGTAAAGTGCAGATAGAACATAAACATAAACATCAGAAGACAAGCCAAGACAAGAGGACATAAGATGTGGCACCAGCCAGGGACAAACCCCAATATGGGGAAACCCTTGATCAATTCTTCTTATAATCTTCAATAGTTCAACAGAGAGAGATAGTACAAATACATTTGAAGTCAACACTTTGACTTGCCAAAATGAGAGATTAGACATCAGAGATCTTCACCATGAAGATGACATAATGCAGCAGATGATAAGCCTAGAGCAACTCAACCAATTACCCAAAATACTGAAGCTTTCCTTCTATAAAGCTCTTCCTCCTTTGCTGCTTCACTGCTCATGTCAAGGTTGCTGATCTGGCACCTTTCATATGCAACAAGGACTGATGCATTCCATGTCAGACCTGGATACTAGATAGAGCACAAATGCTGTGAGCTATAACACTCTAAACAAACCCCACAGTGCACCTATTGACTGCAGCTTGCCTTTACACATTTGCTCCAACTGTCTGCTGCTTGAGGGGTTGCAATCCTTCTTAATGCAGTACTTTAATTGCTTCCAACTGCTGGCGATGGCCTGTGGCCTAGCCCAGCAGTGGGCTGAGTCTTAGGTCTCCTCAATCAACCCTTAAGCAATCAGATTTAGGCTTCTTCTTACCACGGATACTTCTGTCCAGCAAATTGAGTTCAAGAATGCCTTGATCATGCGCAAAACAGTCCATACTGTCACCTACATCAATGTGACTTTACCACTGATGAAATACTTCCTTTTACTGTGACATAAGACCACTCTTCTTGCTATGTCTTAGCTCTTTGTATGCTGCTGATTAGGGCCTGTTCTATTGTGGCTAATAGAGCTATGTATAAGGCCTTTTTCATGATGGGAAATAGGAGCTAGATGAGGGCTGCGAATTAGGTCTCCTTAACAGCATCTTGAGGCCCCTCTTTGTTGACTGCAATGATAGGGCCTTCTTCTAGCTGTGGATAGGTCACTTCTGGACATCGTTTAAACTTCCTTGACAGTGGCTAGGTGACCTTGCTCTTGTGCGGATAAGTGCTTCTCCTTATAGTGGATAAGGGCCAGATATGACAACGTTAAAGACTCCTTGTTTGGACTGTGGATGAGGGCTCTACAATGGTTGCGGATCAGTCCTGTGGTTAGGGCACTTAGGGCACCTGTGGTTAGGGCACTTAGGGCTGCGTATAAACCCTCATTGACTGCAGCCTAGGGCACCCTTAAATGCTGTGCTAGGGCACCCTTAAATACTGTGGATAGAAGCCTCCTCCAGCTACATAAAGAACCCTCCTTGACTGCGGCTTTGGACAGCATATGAATCTTCCTTAGACTGTGTATAGAATGCCTCTCTTTGCTGCGCAGATAAACTGTCCTTGACTGTGTAGAGGTGTCTCCACCTAGGACTGTGTATAGCCTTCTCTTTTGACAATGTCTAGGGCTAGGGCATCTCCTCTAGGGCAGTGTATCCTCTTTAGATCTCTCCTACAACCAAAACCCAAACAAGTGGAGAGAGATCACAAGAGATGAGTAACCAAATGACTTGAAGGCCACCTCTATTTATGGTGCAACGTTGAGGTTGAGTGGGGGTAATTTGGTTACTGGCCGACCTTGACGAATTGTCACATAACACAAATAAATTCATATCTCCATGAAAACATGTCTGAATCGGATGATCTTTAGATCAATCCTACACCTCTCGACGAGAGGAATCCAAGAAAAATATCCGCTGCCATGAATAAGACCCACATGGAGTTAAAACAGTGCGAAACACGCATATGGATTTCCAATGAATGAATTGAATTGATGAGCAAAATGAAGCTCAATAATAATACAGAGATATTTACAGTAATAGAAACATCAAGTTTCTATTAGGAAATAGAAACAATCAGTTTTATCTAAGAAACTGCTAAAAAGATAAAAATACCAACAACTAATAAGAATGAGTATTAATCACTAAATAGTATTATTCTAATACCCTCCCTTAATGCTCAATCTATTTACAACACCAATAGACCCTCTGAATTTTACAAACTTATCAGGACCAAGAGGCTTGGTGAAGATGTTTGCGGGCTGCTCTGTTGTGGGAACATATCGCAACTGAACGGATCCGTCTTCAACAAGCTGGCAAATGTAGTGGCAATGGGTTTCCACATGCTTTGTTCGTTCATGAAAGACTGGATTCTTTGGCAAGTTTGAGCACTCCCTGATTATCACAAAACAAGGGAGTAGGACCTGTCTGGGAAACATGCATATCCGCAAGCATACGTCGAAGCCAAATTGCCTCACAGGATGCCTTAACTGCTCCTCGATACTCTACTTCTGTTGAGGAGAGAGCCACTGCCTGCTTCTTTTTACTAGTCCAGGTGACAGCACCAGATCCTAGACTAAACACATACCCAACTGTAGATTTACGGTCATCAACGGAACCGGCCCAGTCAGAATCTGTGTAACCACTGAGTATAGGATCGGAACTTCGAGTGTATAGGAGTCCATAATCAGAAGTGCCACACACATATCGTAGCACATGCTTTGCTGCTATCCAATGATCAGCCTTAGGAGCTGACATGAAGCGGGAAATGTAGCTCACTGCAAAACTGATGTCAGGTTTAGTGGTAGTAAGGTAGATGAGGCTGCCCACTAATTGTCTGAATAAAGTTTCATCCACAAGGGGGGAAGATGACTGAGCTGAAAGTTTGAGCCCTAGTTCCATAGGAGTCGTGGCTGGTTTGCAATCCTGCATTCTGAACCTGTCCACAAGATTTTTGGCATACTTGGACTGAGAGAGAAAGATGTTGTTCTCAGTCTGCCAGACTTCAACCTCCAGACAATAATGAAGAAGTCCCAAGTTTGTCATATCAAAGGTGCTGCATAAGTCTTGTTTGATCCCATGGATCAAATGTGCAGAGCTGCCAGTAATGATAAGGTCATCCACATAGACAACCACAAACAAAATATCATCACCAATATGCTTGATATACAGGTTGGCATCAGATGGGCTCCGCTGAAAGCCATGATCTGTCAGGTACTGATCAATTTTGATGTACCAAGCCCGAGGAGCTTGTTTCAATCCATAGAGTGCTTTGGCTAATCTACACACTTTGTGTTCTTGATCGGCAATCTTGAATCCTGGAGGCTGCGTCATGTAGACTTCTTCCTGTAAGTCACCATTTAGGAAAGCACTCTTTACATCCATCTGATGAACTTTCCAATTGAACTGAGCTGCTAGGGCAAGGACAAGCTGTATGGTACTCATCTTGGCTGTAGGAGCAAAAGTCTCCTCATAGTCGATGCCTTCCTTTTGTGACAACCCTCGAGCCACAAGACGAGCTTTATACTTGTCTAGGGTTCCGTCAGCTTTGTATTTCACTTTATACACTCATTTGCAGCTGATGGGCTTTTTCCTGTAGGAAGATCAGAAAGGGTCCATGTGTGATTCTTCTGAAGACTCTGGAATTCAGCTTCCATAGCCTGTTCCCACTTAGATGTACCCTTAGCCTCTGAATAGGTTTGAGGTTCAAAAATACTGTGTAGGTTAGCCATAAGAGCAAAATTTACTGTAGACTGCTGTTTGCTCCTATGTCTAGAAGTTCTACCTTCAAGGAGCTCATCATCCCGGAGATCACCAATGGTTTTAGCCCACCATTTAGGCCGAAGAGTAGAGGAACCAATAGAGGCAGCAAGAGGAGGGTTATTTTCCGGAGGGAGCTCAGGTAGTGTATTATCAAACACTAATGCTGCATCATCCCTCCCATCAGGTGGACCTACCAGAAGAAGAACACTGTGAGGCTGATCCTCAGAACACTACTCAGAAGGAGAAGACTGAAAGAATCCTCTGTTTTCATCAAATACTACATCCCGACTGAAGCTAAGACGACCAGTGGCTATATCTATTAGTCTATAGGCCTTGTGATGATCACTGTACCCTGTCATCATGAGTTTCTGGCTTTCGGAATCCAACTTAGAGCGCTTAGCAGCTGGAATCCAAACATATGCAACTGAGCCAAATACTTTGAGGTGACTGATCTTAGGCTTATGGCCAGACCAAACCTCTTCAGGAGTCTTCCCGTTAACAGCCTGAGTGGGTGATCGGTTAAGAAGATAAATAGCAGTAAATACTGCTTCAGCCCAGAATTTGTTCGGAACACTCCTGTGTTGTAACATGGAACGAGCCATTTCAACAACCGTGCGGTTGCGTCGTTCGACAACACTGTTCTACTGATGAGTGTAGGGTGTAGTTAATTGGCGTTTGATGCCATGAGTATCACAGAAGTTGGAAAAAGCAGAAGAACAAAATTCCCCCCCCGTTATCTGTCTTAAGCGTCATGATATTACAGCCAGACTCTTTTTCAATTAAGGTTTTAAACTTCTGAAAGGTACTAAATGCATCCGATTTATATTTTAGAAAATACACCCACATCTTTCTACTGAAATCATCTATAATAAGCAAAAAATATTTGCAAGCAGTGATAGAAGATGTATTCATAGGACCACAAATATCAGCATGAATTAACTGGAGTACCTTAGATGCGCGCCAAGATTCTCCATCCTTGAATGAAGAACCGATGTTGCTTGCCAGCTTGACAGGCGCCGCAATACGCCCAACTGCTGAGTCTGAATATCAGGTAACCCTGACACAAGTCCCTCCCGAGAAAGCTGAGAGAGATACTGCATGTTTAGATGCCCATATTGCTGATGCCACAGAGTGCTGATGGGAGAAACATGAGCTGCTAGAGCCACTTCTGGAGAATCACCAGTGTCAAGAAGCCTGTATAGACCATGATCTTCTAGGCCAACAACAACCGTAAGACTAGTTTCCCTGTTGATAATAGAGCACTTGTGCGCACTGAACACTAGATCAAGCTGAGGAGAGTTCCTCATAATCTGGTTGACAGACAACAGATTAATTTCCATACCAGGAACATAGTACACATTCAGGAAGATGAGTGTGTGCCCACAAGACTGGATCTGAACTGTACCTTTGCCAACCACTGTGTACTTTTCACCTCCGCCAAATACCACGGAATCACTGAAAAGTGAGAAGTCAATAAACTAGTCACGCCTGTGAGAGAAATGGCGTGATGAACCAGAGTCAATGTACCAGGCAGAAGACGGAACATGATCTGAAGACCTTTTAGCCATAAAGGTGTAAAAGGCAAAATCTGTCTGCTCGGAATGTTCTGCAACATTTGCTGTCTGATGGGGCCCTCCCTGTTTCTTCTGTTCAGAAGCAATCCTCTGTTGACAATCTTTCTTCATGTGGCCAAACTTGTGACAGTAATTACACTGCACACTTTTCTTCCTAGCAGGATCAAAAGGCTGAGAAGAACCTTTCTGCTGAAAGGAATGATATTTGGCAGCAAAAGCATTTTCTGAGGAGGCTGATGCGACACCACTACCAAACTGTTGTTTCCACCAATCCTGCTGCATGAGTGTGGTGCATAACTCCGGAAACTTCAGATCAACATTAGTGGAGGTAATGTTAAGTGTTTCTATGAAATGCTCATAAGATTTTGGTAGACTTTTCAGAGTGATGACTACCATATCTTCTTCCTCCATGGTGTGACCAATGGCTTCGAGCTGATCTCGAATGTGTTTAATCTTGTTGAGATGTTCATGTAAAGACATATGTTCGTCCATCATGATGAAGAACAACTGATTTTTGAGAAAGAAAGCTCTGCTCTTGTTGGATGTCTCGTGCAGTTCCTTCAACTGTTGCCAGATCTCGACAACTGTCTTGCTAGAAGGAATCTGCGGTAACTGATCATCAGTCACAGAGAGCTTGAGGAGCATAACGGCCTCTCGATTTCGATCATCAAACTTATCTTGATCGGTACCAGCTGTACCGGGACGAAGCTCTTTGCCCAAAACGAGCTGATCAAGACGCCTGTATTCAAAAATGGTCAACATTCTTTGTTTCCAGATGTTATAATTGCTGCCATTAAAGCGTTGATTGCCTTCCAACATCAAATTGGTTAGCGAAGCCATTTGCACGTTTCTCAAGGTACAGAAAACAACAAAGGAATTTGGCACGAATTTTAATGCAAATGTCGGTTGATCTGGACAAAAACTCACAGATGATGGTGTAAATATGAAGAAATGCCAAGAAAAACTGATTCTTCCACGCAGATTTTACAATTGTGATGGTGTAAAGATGAAGGAATGCCAAAAACAATTTTTCCACGCAGAACAAAAAAGCAAAACTGATTCTTCCACGCAGATTTTACACTCGTTGACTGTAAAAAAAACAACTATTACGTACTTACGTGATACTGCCCCGGCTCAGATTCGCCATGCGGAAAGAGAAACCTTTGAGTAATGTAATGCGTATTTTGATGGTGTGTCTTGAAGCGCACTGGAAGCACTGGAAAATGCTTGGAAAGATCTGCTGCAAAACTCCCTGCAGCGGTCTCTTCAAGACAAGTCTTGTTGCCTCCTTTACGCCATGGAAGAAACAGAAAACCCCATGGTCATATTGGCGTCGGTTCAATACTCGGTCTCCGAGGAATGTTTGAGTACGTGGGCAAAGACACTACTGCGGGAAGTTCGACCGGAGAAAGTGGTCGTCGTGGGTTCGATTCCTAGCCAGTATTTCAGAGGTAAGCTCTTGTTTGAAGAAACGCTAATCTTTAAGCTGGAAACCCTAGTCCAGCGTCTCGATGAGAAAGACGGTGCTCTGAAGTGGGTGCCGTATTTTCCTTCAGGGAGTATGATCGATGGCCTTGCTGCAGCTTTGCTTACGCAATGTCAAGTTATGAAGTTGAAGGGATGATTGTTGGTTTCGTGACTCGACTACGATTCCTCGGTGGTTAATTTGTTGTCTTATGTTCTAAAGAAAGTATGTCCAACGGTGGATTCAGATCTCCGCTGATTATCCAAAAAGATCCGCTGCCTCTCCAATGTTGCCACGGTGCATACTACATACTAGGGCGTTGCTCAGAACCTTCTCCAAATAGGGCCAGTTACCTTGGATGCAAGAATGCAAGCACAGGTAGAGCTGGCGAGAGCGAACGATGGCCACTACGTATGAAGTCGACGTCTGTTAACGTTAAATTGCTGCCGTCGTGTGATACTGGCAATGTGATAGCGGCGGATCGAATCCGGACTGTAACAAATAACCTGTGTGTAGAATGAAACCCAGATTCTGAGAAAAAACTGAATCGTGGAGCAGAAAAACTGTGATCAAATGGAGTCCAATGTAGGCATGTAGCAAGAAATCCCGTAGAAAAAACCAACGTACGCACGCTGAATTGTTTAATGCAACCACAATCAATCGATTGCAGGCACCAGTTTCCACGGAATGGCCCAGATCCAAAACCACGCACAATAACCCTAATAGAAACTGAAGAAGAGAAAAAAAAAAAAATTCTCCACAGAAGAGCAATTTCGAAATGAAGCACTAAATTTTTCAAACTATGAAAAATTATTTCGAAAAAAATACCTGAGCTCTGATACCATAAAACAGTGCGAAACACGCATCTGGATTTCCAATGAATGAATTGAATTGATGAGCAAAATGAAGCTCAATAATAATATAGAGATATTTACAGTAATAGAAACATCAAGTTTCTATTAGGAAATAGAAACAATCAGTTTCATCTAAGAAACTGCTAAAAAGATAAAAATAGCAACAACTAATAAGAATGAGCATTAATCACTAAATAATATTATTCTAATAGGAGTTTGGCCCTAGTTGCCAATGTTAACAAAAATCAAGTAGGCATAGTGCAAAGCCCCACTAGGCAACCTAGGTCTTGTTGCAAAAAGATATTTTAGCCACCACTGTCACTCAGTGGCTTCTCTCCAATTATTTCATGGTGAAATTAATCCCAATAGGGAAGCTTGCCTACTGAAAATCGCCAGAAAGGTATTCAATTAAAGAAGGTTCAATGGTGATGCAAGGTCTAATGAGGAAAGGCACTGACAAAGCCTTCAAAGGCTGAGATAAAAGTTGTCTAAAGTTCAAGCACACTTCCCGAAGACCTTTACAATTTAGAAGAGAGCTGTCATAAGTTAGGGTTTGTAAGATATGTAAATTTATGGCACAAGATGGGATATAACAGCTCTAAGAATAGCCTATAAGGGATAGGAGCAACCAAGGATCAATAGGCTATGAGGGAGGCAAGCTAGAGTTATGTAAACAATAGTTTTAAATGGCTGAAAATGCACATGACAGGAATAAATACCGAGACACCAGCCCTAATTTTTATGTTAAAGTATGCAATTAATGCTAGATTTTTCCTTTTATTATTTATTAAATTAATCTAGCCCCTTCTAATAGGGCAATAACATATGGATATAAAATTGCAACAAAATGCAGATTTTAAGCTAATCCTAACCCGGGTTACCTTAAATTAAAGAAGAAATAGAAATTTATAATGATCAACACCTACTAGACTAGTGCTTTTATCTAGTTGGGCAATGGAGTCGATGGGGGCAAGGTCAATGATAAAGGGCCTTGGATGCTGAGGGTGGAAGAATGAATTTCCTTACTTAGAAATGCTAGCAACTTCTTTAGATGGGAGATTTTAAAATCAAAGGATGCATGAACCAAGTTCCTTTGATGGATTTTTGCAAGATAAATTTTACATACCATACAACATCAAGATTTTCAAAAAATATATTGCACTTTTTAATATGGCACTCATAGAAAACCTAATTTAACAAATATAGCATTCAAAACGGAAAATGACATTAAACTTACACAATTCGTACTTTGAACAAGAATTACTTCAGTGAATCCCAAAAGTCTCTCCATGCAAAAAACTCCCTCCTAAGGCAATTCACTCAACAAATGATCACATTGCATCCAAGAGCAAAGACGACTAGTGTGCACTCCTTTAGAGAAGAAGTGAGTGAATGATGATGATAAATAATGAAAAGTGACTTCCCTCTATTTATATGAGGGTAACCAAGTCTTGAAGCATTGAACTAGGTCAAAGGTCACAAGCCAACCTTGAGGTATCTCTAAAACATAATAATAATGTCAAAATCCCCCACACACGTGGGAATCAAAACTCGGACTATGACATCATCCTCCAAGAATGGCCACTCTTCATCAAGCAAGTGATAAAATGGCCCATGAGTACTCATCAAGCCAAGAAATCATCAAAGTGCATGGCTACGTCTCCAAATGGTGCATCCGCCACCATGATGTTATCCTCAAGGGGCCATATGTCACCCTTTTGGGGCATGTCAGGATGACATGGCATCATTTGGATCAGGAGTTGACATCAAGGAATGGTGTGCTTGCCCTCCCAAATCATCTTAGTTATCTCCATCCTTGTTTGGACTTTGGAACAAGGCAATGTCCATCAAATAGGGTCAAGGCTAGCCTTGGGGCATCCTGGGTCCATTTGGGCACAGCATTAAGTAAGCCAATGCCTTGACTCTCTAGCTTAGTGTTCCAACATCAGGAGGTACATCGAGAGGTATGAAACCATGTGGAACCTACTCAATGCCAGACACTCATCTTTGGAGGGGCAACAATGGGGCTACAAGGTCACATATGCTCTCAGAACGGGGCAAATGTCTTCTTGAGTATGCTAGAAAGGATTCAAGCCGTCCCTCAAGGGATCTCTGCTATATATATGATACCACCTAAAACAAACCTCTCAAGATCAAGTGAGATCAACATCATTAGGGACAAAAACCATTAAACCTTTATAGTGTCATCTCTAATGCTAGGGGCACCTGAATACTTCACACAAGGCTTACCTTCAAGTGTCTTACTAGCTCAATATTTGTAAACAAGTTACCTCACTTATGGTAGTGATTAATAGGTCAACAACCCTATTAGGTATTTTTGTTAAATTTAGGTAACATGTTCTTTGCTTAGGATAGTTACGTTAATGTTCCATCTTAGCCCATTCATCAGACTACTTAATTCCATTTGTAATCATATGAGTCATTATTACATTAACAATGACTAATGAAAGAATATAACTGATAGATGCAGAAGACAAGCTAAGACAAGAGAACACAAAGATATGGCTCAAGCCAGGGAAAAACCCCATGATGGGGAAATCCCTTGAACAATTCTTCTTATTATTCTAATCAAATGTTCAACAAAGAGAGAGTGAGAGAGAGAGTACAATAAGGAGTCAAGATCGACTTGCCAATACCACTATCCAAATACTAAGGAGATAGCACAGTCAAGTTTGCACTTCAGTGTTTTGCCCTAACTAGAGATCAATGATGGTCAAAGTAGCTGCAAAATTGACTTCAAAAGGAACCCGATCTTGGATCAGTAAATGCGGCCTTTTAAGCTAAAGATAAAACACCCAAAACAATTTGATTCTAGGCAAAATTACAGTTTTGGTTAGGGCACATATCAACCCTAACTTACAGCAGCAAACCCAAGAGAACATCCTCAAAATTCTTCTCTCTTTCTTGCTATAGGTGCGGTCCTAGCTAGGCTAACGTTTAGATTTCATATCCTTCATTTAACATGTTCAATCCCTGTAATCTTCATAGAGGAACTACGACCCACAAGAGAAATAAACGCAACCTAGAATAGCCCTTAAACACACATTACTTCAGCCGAGAATTCCTCTAAACAACCTCGGCCTCCTGCCTAAGGAACTCGGCTCATGAAGAAGACGAAACAGATCACAAACTTTTCCTTGATACCTTCGCTAGAGATCTTCCTCTTTTGTGGTCCAATTAAGAGAGAATAAAGATAAATGGATGTGTCGAATGAGAATGGAGGACACTGATATATTTAACAATTTGTCCTTATGGAGGTGAAGCCGACCTTGACATTTTGGAGGCAAATTTGAACTTCAAATTTTCAATTTTCCCTCCTTAATAAGGTCACGACTTGTAGAATTTATTTTAGGTAAATAGATATTCTCCCTTATCCAAATTTGATGATCCTAAGGTCGATTTTGGACCTCTCGAAAAGAGGAATTCAATGCCACAATAATCTTCCTCAAAGGAGCAGACCAAAGTGGAATTTGGCCCTAGTTTCCAATTTTAACAATTTTCAACCCCCAAGGGTAGTGACATGTCCTAGGTAGACCCATCAATCCATAGGTATACGTGACAATGTGGTCATGGAGTGGGGAAGACTTCAAGGAAGATGCCACAATCATGAGACCAGATGATGAAGGTTCAACATCCTGAATATAATGATGTAAGGAGAGAGTAATCATGGAGATGTGTATTACCTCTTTCCTTGGCTTGCTTTTTCCACCCTTATGGTGCACCTTTTACTTAAATGATTTATCTTCCTTTCGTGCGTAGCTTATGAGACAAAGCTTGGTTTGTTCTTTTCCAATACCCCTTAAAGATGTAGTAATTTCTTGCTTATTGGAGTTGGGACATTCTGTTGAAATTGTAGCTATGGTCGGTATTCATAAAATTATTTATTGTCATTAGATTGTTCTTCATATTTTTGTCTTAGTCAAAATGTATTTTTGAAAGAAGAAAAATACTATTTTGTTTGTAATTACAATTGGCTCCACATGTGCTGGGTCAGCTTGCCTGGAAACTCACTCATTTAGATCAGATCAACCCTTCTAGATGGTCAAGTCAGTTTGCCTAGAAAGGCAACCATTTGGATCTCATGATGGCTATATAAAGAGCTCCATTCGTCCTCCTTGAAATGTAATTCGATTACACACCTCTGTCCTATGTTCTCGTATGCGAAGGGCTACAAAGAAGAGTTCAAGGGCAGATTTGATCTAGTCTGAGGCTATTGTTGATGATTCAAAGTCCATGCTCGATATTATTGTTGGAGGATCCGAAGTTTGAAATCCTGAGGCACTGTGGTTTGATCCTTGTCCGAGTTTTCTATTGTTTGAGATCTGCTACTAGGCTGAGACCTAGTAGGCTACATCGGGCCACTTTTTGTGATTCGAGAAGATCTGTTTTGGTTCAAATTTGTCGGCAGTTGAAGGGTGTATCTAGATTGAGATTCAAAGGTGAAATTTGAGCCTAACACTCTGTGGTTCAAAGTCACACACTTGTCTGAGTTCTAATCTACTATTGAATTAAGGTTAGAGAAAGATCCTAGCCAAGATTTGAGAAATCCATGTTCTGACTATTTTTTTGAGATTTGTGGCATATACATATATTGTTCGGAGTTTTGATCTATTTCTCTGAGATGTGAGGCATATATACTGGTTTGAGGTTTGATATGTTTCAGGCTTGTGATTAGGCCAAGATATGAGGTCACTTTAGATCTGTCTCTAGTTCGAGATCCGAGTCACTTCAGGACTGTGACTTGGTCCAAGTTTCGTGCATACTCAGATTTGTATCCTATCCAAAGGTCGAGCCTCAGAAGGAAGGGATCCAAGCTTTCGTTTGTGGTATGGTGAGAGGATTAGCCTCTCGTTTGTGATTTTGTTGGAAGACTTTGTAAAGAGGAGCTTAACACTTGTGGAAGCCATCTTGTGGTCAGTATCGTCTATGTCTTGATGCCTTGTTGAAGGATCTCTCTAACGAAAAGATTGGTTGGGTTTTTCCCCTTGTGGGGATTTGCCCTGGTCTCTCACCTAATCATTGGTGTCTTTTGTTATTGTGCACTGTGAATTCTGCTACTGGTTGAATTTTTGAAGTGTGATTAGTTGATGAAGTAGAATTAATTGGCAAGAAGACCTAATATATTGACAAATAATTATCAATATTAAGAAATATTGCTACTTGGTTTTTCAACATGCTATTAGAGCTATGGTGAAGTAAGGAAAGTGATGATCACAAGCCTGCTGATTCTCTCCCATCTCGGAGAAAGATTTAGACCCCCCATGGAGTTATTAAGATGGTACGCATTGTTGTTGCCTAATTTATACACGTGAATGCGCCAATGCTCAAGGCAGGGGCTGTCACTCTGATCTCGATCCTCTCTGTTTAAGCTGTCTCCCTATAGTAGGCTAAGGGGGGTAGTCCCTATGGATGGAATGATGAATTTGAGAGACAACTAAATGGCCTAGCAACTTGGTCAAAGATAATCGACAAGTTTAATTATTTAGCACAATTTGATTAAATTTAAAGACTTTTAAGTGTGAGACCAACGCCTTGCAATATAAATTAAAATCCAAGTCACCGGATGAACAGTTGCTGCTAGGATGAAAACTATCCTGTATGAGATGCGACACCTAAAACTAAGTGAAATGCAGATTCTTGGTTAATTTTAGTTAGAATGCCTATTCTAGATGAATCCTTCCTCTTAACTATTTTGAAATTAGTCTCGAATGTAGGTTGTAGAGAGAAGTCCACAGGAAGGAGGCTAATGCCTTATTAACGATACCTCCTGTGGAGTTCTAACTGTGAAAATTTCTGAATCTACACATCAGAAACCCTACTGCAATCACTGGCTTATCATATCCTACTTGTTCTTTACATTCAACAAGTTATTTAATTATTTAAACAACAATGAAAACACTATTGCAGACTACACATACATACAGATCATGAACTGAAATAAAATGAGACAAATACACAAGGGATTAAAGGGCTGCCACTAGTGGATTCAAGCCTTAAGAGGGTCGCGACTACCAAAAAATAAGCCCCAAAGGGGTTGCAGCTTGCCCAAGAGAGGGCAAGAAGGCTTGTGGCTAGGCCTTAAGGGCTGTTGCTAGGGTAAAAGGAGCCCACAAGTGTTGCGGCCTAGGAAAAAGGGCTTACAAAGCTTGTGGCTAGGTCAAATATGTCACGACACCCCTGCAATAACATGTTTACGTAAAAAAAACACCTCCAAAGGCCAGCGACTGCTGATTTTTGTAGCATCAGATGTGTTCTAGCCATGAAACTTTGTGGAGAGGCTAGAATACATGTATTCTCCAAAACCCAGAAATCATTGATGGAAATTCCACCTAGAGACGACTTAATTAAATTAATTGATCTTTTTTAATGGTGACTAAGTCTAAACTTAGGAAAACTGATTAATTAAAGGGTATTAATTAAGTCATGGTGAGAATCTTGTAGAAGAAGACATGGATCAAGTTCTAGTTAATCTTGGCCATCCATTATGTTTTAATCTTGGCTGTTGATGTCTCAATGAGAGATTATAAGAAGAAATTCGATGGGGGTTGGAGAACACACTTGAGAGACAAGGAATTCGATTTTGCTGGGAAATCGAACTCCAAAGTAGCAACTGTCAGTTGTCGAAGGTGATTCAGTGAAGTCGAAGCAATGAGAGGGGTAGGGATAGTAAGGGGAAGTTTCTCCAGTCTGATGAGTGCATAGCAGAGAGGCAGTGCCAGTAAGTGCCACAGAGGCAACGCAGAGCTTCAAAGGGAGATCCGTATTTTGCAGAGGAGAAGTTGCAATTCAGTGCCAGAAGCCGGAGTGGGAGTCCGGAGGCCAGGAGGATTGATTTTCCAGATAGTAGTTGATCAATTAGCGAGAGAGACGTTGGTCTAAGTTGTGGGACGCAAATATGTGTAGGCTGATGTAGAGGCAGCAAGGGGCAGCTCATCTTGAGCCAAGGTCAATGTTGAATCACCGGTGGGAGTGAGATTTTTCTCACTAGATCCCCTGTCAGTTATTTCTCTGTATGGAAAGCTAGATTTGAGCTTCCATAGATTTATACTCATATTTGTTGGCATTATGATACATATGTTGTACTTGATGGCAACCCACTCATCTTAGATGATAAATTATAGTGCAGCAAAGTTCACGGAATTTTATGCAGAGAAAGGTTTATTTCATGTGGAGAAAAGTTC
>APFE031755385.1:11083-33209 GCA_000404065.3 Pinus taeda | reverse complement strand
CTAGGTAGGAACAATTAGAGTTTCAATTGATTCCTATAAGCTTTTGAAGTGATCATCTATTAAGAGATTGGGTTAATGCAACTGTCTGTGTAGCTAATCCCCTCTAATCAATAAATAATCAACATCTTTTGTAAGCTTAAGTATACTGCCTTGAATCTTTTGAACGTAGTTCAGAAGGTTTTCAAACTTATGATTGTTCTGTTTTACAGTATGGAAACTGTGATAATCATATTATTTTTTGTTTTTTTCTCACCACTATTTTGATCTATATCACTCTGTAAAGCTTTATAGCAGCCATTTGCTGAGATATTAATATTATCCAAAGGACTAAGTATTTCAATTCTACATCTATCTTCATCCATTGGTCTTCCAAAAACTAAACCCAAAAACCCAAAAACCCCAAAACAATTATTTTAGATGCTCTGGCATTGGTCGCTGACCTACTACTATCTCAAAGGAACAACAGTGTGGAAACAAGGATGCAATCAAGAGCGGTTACCATGGAAACATGCCTTTACCATTAAATGAAAGCATATGATTGCTAAAATGGTTGAAGTACCTATTGATAGATGCCCTACCTTCCTTCAAGAAGAATGCTGATGGGTGAGAGCATTGACCAGAGTAATAGGTGTAGAGCTTTGACATATAAATATCTAAAGACCATCATAGGGTTGCTAATTGGCTGGTTGTCAAATGAGGAGACAAATTTTCTCCTATAGGTTACCCACTTTTGGTGGGTAACAAGCCCCATCAACTGAGTTCTACTCAACACCCACAAAACGAAGGTAGTCATCAATCAAATGTTCATTGAAAATCTTGAACCCATCAAGAAGCAAAATACCTTTGCTTTACATTGTGGATATAGGCAACCATGTGAAAATTTCACTACTGAAATTCTATTACAACAATTGGAATTTAATTCTTCTAAATGTAAATTAATTATTCAGTTTATTGCTTCGGCAACAACGAATTAATCACACTGCAATCTTCACAAATAAAAAATACCGCGGAAGATAAATTGGAAATTGAGAAATGCTAGCACACATAAAATATGACACCGTTATTTTTGGACCAAAGTCCCCAGAAAAACCCAATGTGGGAAAACGAATGCAGCAGCTGAGGGTTTATTTTATTATGTAACAATGAAAATCTGAGTACAATATTTGGAAGCTCAGTTGGCTATCCAATCAACAAGACCTGACATAAAATATTTGGAGAAAAAGTTCTCTCCCTCCACAAGCAAACCCCACCCTATGAAAATTGGTTGTCCAACCTCTACGTAGGCCCTTGCGGCTTTTGATCGATCCACGTGGTTGCGCTGGGAAAACCTGCGCAATCCTCGCGGCTGTGCTGGGAAAACCTGCCCGATCCTCGCGGCTGTACTGGGAAAACCTGTGCGACCGTAATTGTGACCCGTCAAGAAATTCTACGCAACCCTTGCGGCTAATATGGATTAGCTGCATCTTGGAATACTCCAATCACTTGCTTCTGCCTCTTCCAGATCTGGAAATCCTCCTCCAAATCACTGTCTTTGCCCCTTTGACACTTTGCTGCTCAATTTCTGACCTGATCACTTTTGCTGAATCAACTGCACCGGAGAATCAATCTGTCTAGATCACTAAGTATCTGCAACTGGTTTCACACTCTCAAGTGCTTCTCACCTTCAAGTGTTCTCCAAAAGTCTATTCTCCATCTACCCATCGACTTCTTATAATCTCCAGTTGAGACTTCAATGACCATGGTTAAAACTTAATCAATGGTTGAAATTATTTTCTAAGTTGATCCGTGTGAGTTTCTAGATAATTCACACCCTTCTCAATTAATTTCTATTAATTAACCCCTTTTTCTAAGTTAGGGTTAGGAAATTTTAATTTTGGTCAGTTAATTTAATTGAGTCATTTCTAGGTGGAATTTCCTGAAACGATTTCTGAGTTTTGGAGAACTCATGTGTTTTAACCCCTCCACGAAGTCTGGAGACTAGAACACCATTAGATGCTACAAAAACTAATAGACCACAAGCTCTCTCGACACAACCTATGGCAGATGGTCCATAATATGATGCTACAGAATCAATGCTCCCTCTCTCTCAGAGATGGGTGTAAGTTGTTCTCTGAAATAGGCACACTTCATCCAGGAAAACGGCTTTGTTAATACATCAACAACTAGGTCATAGGTAGGAACGTATTCGAGCTTCACAACTGCTCTCTGGACAATATTCTGGATGTAGTGATATTTGATTTCAATATACTTTGCTCTATCATAGAACACCAAGTTTTGAGATAGCTTCACACTTGATTATCACATTATCTAATAGTCGGCTCCAATATTTGATCAAATAAATCAGAGAACAATTTTTGAAACCATATAGTCTCACAATAGGCAACACTAGCAACAATGTATTAAGCTTCAACTGTACACTGAGCGACAGAGGTCTGTTTCCTGCTAGACCAAAAAACCATAGCGAAGCCCAGACTAAAACAATATCCAAAGGTGCTCTTTCTATCACTAGAGCTACCAACCTAATCAACATCAGAGAAACCATATAGTTGCCAATCCTCATTAGAAGCATATCAGAACATACTCAATGGTACTTGTTACGAACAAAGTTCGTGTACACAGTAGAATACTTAGAAGATCTGGTATATGTAAATATCCATTATAGGACAAATATATTATATAAGAATTGTACAAAAGATATGAGATGATGATGTTACGTCTGCTTATATACCTAGGCAGGTGTCTCTTCATGGAAGGTCATGTCCCTTTAGACATGCCTCTTCAGTACTAATTACTAATTAATGTTCACTAATTAATCATTACTATATTTACATTATTTTTATATAAATTATATTCGTAGCATTGCCTTTCTCTTCAAAAAGCTTTGTTCTCAAAGCTTATTTGCTAACAAGACGTGTCATTTGTTTCTTTGTCTTGCATCTTTCAAAATTATTTGAGTTGTCATCTTCGTTGATACAAGATGATAAGATCCTTGGAGTGATAAATAAAATTGCCGAACTGAGAAGGTATCTGACCATCCTAAGTTAATCTTCTGTGGAATCTTGCGGTGACTGCAAACTTGTGATGAATTGTTATCACATGAGTGGATTGTACAAACTTCATTATTCTTTGGAACATAAATTTGTTGTTGATGTTCTGAGTGAAACTGATACACAGGTTGAATGAGAAGTTTGTTCTTGTGATTCAGATGTCGATAAGGAGTTCTTGTTTGATTTTCCCTTATCTTGAGTGTGGCAGCTTTTTGATTTTCTTTAGGTATTGATGTTGTTGAGTTGGCTATTGAATCATCACTTGGAATTTCCATCGTTTGAACCACAACCTTTGAGTGCGTCCTCACTTTAGTTGGATTTGGATTTGTCTGAACTATGAGATTAATGGGATTTGTTTTTGTTCCCCTTTTTTTGACTTTTGACTATTACGTCTAAAGACATCGATACTTCTTTCATGAGTAGTTCTTCTAACTTTGGTTTTTGAGACGTAAGAGTTCCTCATTTTCTTAGTCAACTTTATTTTGGCATTCATGCTTCTCATCTTTTAAACACTTGATTTGTTCTAATAATTTTTGATTAAGGTTCTTTAAGCGTAAAATTTCCTCCTTTTTCTGATAGACTTTCTTTGAGCTTCTTGTTAGAGCTTTCCTTTTCTTGTTCTAACTTGTGCTTTTTAGTTTCACACTTTCTGACTTGTGCTAGTAGTTTCTGGAAATGATATTTTAAATGAGATTTTTCTTCGTTTTTATTAGATATGACCTTTTCAAGTTTTTTTTGCTTCTCTGATATTGTGTTTTGATTCTTTTGAGGCATCAATTTCGTAACATCTTTAAAGTCTTCTGATGAGGGCATTATTGATTTTGATTTTAGTGTCACGTCTCAGAATGTGATCATCTTTCTCTTATAAGAAAACATCATTTTTTTTTCTCTATGTTTGACATGAACGTACCCAATTCTTTAAACCAAAGTCGACCAAGAATTATGTCTACCTCTCTGTGATACATAGTTACAACACAAAATTGAGATATGTACTCGTAATGATCTACTGTCACTTGTAAATCATTAATTTCATATTATTCACCAAAAATATCTCTTTTTTGCCCACATTGACATTTGAAATTAATAAGTGATTTGCCAGATTAATATTTATGTAATTTTCGTCCTTGCTTGTACTGATA
This sequence comes from Pinus taeda, assembly GCA_000404065.3. NCBI lineage: Eukaryota > Viridiplantae > Streptophyta > Pinopsida > Pinales > Pinaceae > Pinus > Pinus taeda. Next base: position 29,023 of record APFE031755385.1, on the reverse strand, counting down.
ACCATACTAATCTTTTTCTCTTGGATATTCCCTTTTAATGTAAGTAATTCGTGACGAGTAGTTAAAGTACCCTTATAGGAAAATCGACCTTCCTTCATTTCTAGATTAGACTCCATTTTTTTTTGTCACTGATTGACTCCACTTTGTTTTGTTGAGATGAACTTAGGGTTTTAAAAGTAACCCTTTTTAAAAACTTTTAATTTATTCTTTTTCTTTTAATAATATTTTTTTTTCTTTTAGTGATATAGTACTATTTTTTTATAGCTTTTATAAATGTAATAATACCTTTCTTTTGTAACTTTGTACTTTAGAATTTCTTTGTAATTTGTTTTTATAACTTGAATAGTCTTCTCTTTTTTCTTTTAATTTTTTGTATGATATGCAAAGCACGATTATGACCTTTGATACCTTTGACATTCAATATGTCTTTAGCTGCAACCCAACGTACACGGTGAGGCTCAACCAAGAATTGGCTCAATGTATTCACTGCAGCAGCATAACAAATATGCCACCTGGTGTTCACAAGATAATTCAACAAGCCAATCAACTTGTGATACATAGTAGAATCAAACAACTCAGAGTCATTGTCCCAAATCTTCTTCAAATTCGTCATCAGAGGAGTGTCTATGGACTCACAGTCCAACATGCCAAATTTCTGAAGAATAATAACAATGTACTTGCCTTGGCCTAAAAAGATTCCATCAGGTTTTTGCCAAATTTCCAATCCCAAATAGTAATGCATGAGGCCAAGATCCTTCATCTCAAATTCAGAAATCAACTCCCTGTTACACTGAACAATCAATACTTTGGCTCTTGTCAGAAACAAATCATCTACATACAATAACAATATCAAGGTTTCACATCAACAACTCTGCCTTTCAACAAAAAACTCTTATTAATCCTTTGTTTCACTTTGTATCTGCAAGACAACTCTTTATAGGATGAATTTTCTGTTGGACGTAATGTTTTTATCTTTCTGGGAGGGGATTTTCTTTTTTTGGATAGGTAAATAGGGAAAATACTACCCGCATTAAGCTGGGTTTAGCAAACTGTCAAACTCATTACTTTTTGCCTCAGAAGCCATGCCTAGGGGGCATCTAAGATGTCAACGTCTCAGGACTGGTGACTGGTCTTGTCTGATTACCCTTCATCGTTGCAGGGCTGTATTAACATGGGGGAGCATGCCCAGCATGGTTTGAACACTGGTCGTCATCACGCTAAGTGCTCTGCCTTACCACTAGACGATGGCCAACTGGACTCCTGAGAGGGGAAATTTAACTCTGCTTTTGTGTAATTAACTTCTAAAGTTGCCATTATTAGTAAGCCAATTTTGGTCTAAGCTTGGAAAGGAATCTTGCTATTTTTTTACATATTCTAAATATATGATCATTTCAATACAACCACATTATACATGACTAGTTAAAATTAACAGGATTTCATCTGTGTATGTGATTATTCTTGCAAGCTAATTGTTCCAATTGCAGTTGTGAAAGACCCATCTTCAATGGGCGAATGTTATGAATAAAATATATATAAAATAATATAAATAGTCATAAATAATGATAAACTAACTAGCAGTTAATACTGGAGAGGCATGTCTAATAGAACATTACCTTCCATGTCTAGTAGGCACCTGCCCAGGTATATAAACAGGCCTCATTTGTAACATCATCCTCTGATATCTTTTGTACAATTCTTATATAATATATTTGTCCTATAATGAATACTTACATATACCGGAGCCTTTGAGAATTCTATTGTGTATACGAATTTTGTTTGTTACATTGGTATCAAAACATTCCTCTAAATATATGAACTTTGTTTGTTACAAATTTCTGCAAATCCCTTAATCTGTTGGATTTTCTAGCTATGATTGCTCTCACTCTCTCACAGGTGTGCTCACCCTCTACACACGTTTTGAATCCTGTCTAATTTGGTTTCGAATAACATGAGGGATGATAATTTTTTTTTTCACTTGTACTACAAAACTGAACTACCTGGCTACTGCTTAGAAATCTTGAGTTCGGTCTAATATTATTTCTGAGATGTCTGGTATTGTTTTTCCCATATCTCCTTTCAACCATGATTGTTGCATAATATAATATCTGCCAAACCTGAAGTATCCCATCCCGTCTTTCCTGCATGAATTGAGTGATAGTGGCATGTCGACTTTGGATTTGTGCTGATTGATTTGAGGTTATTTGTTCTTTTCCTTAAGTTTTGGGAATGAACAGCCAACAGAATTTTCACATTGAAGATGATCTTATCAACTTCGAGATGTGATGAAAAAACACTTCCAGTCTATGTGCACGAAGGCAGATGCTAACTGAAGTAGAGTACATAATTCCAACTAGAAGAGACCAACTTTATAGGTTTATTTGTTTTCAATCTTAGAAGTTAGAACCAATCGAGGCTTCTTTTCAATTTTCAAGGCACTATAAAAATTAATGGTCAACTTAGCTGCAGCATGGCACATTCCCCTTCTTTATACTGAATCTGTCAAGGTAATTGATGATTAGATATTTCCTGGTGAACAATTGATGCTATGGTACGGACATCTTGGGACTTTATTTTCTCTGGTTGGATTTTCTTGCAGTTAATTCTTCAGGAGCGGCCACGAGTGATATCTTCTGCTGTTGGTCATGCATGGGATCTACCAGAAAATACATTTGGTGCAGCTTATGCCAAATTTATGGGTTCGAGGAACTTCTCGCCTGATGATCGCCCTCCTGTTCGTTTTATGGATACAGAAGAGCTTGCATATGTTGCGACTCGAGCGAGGGAGATTCATGACTTTTGGCATGTATTGTTTAATCTCCCAACAAACATGATAGGGGAATCAGCTCTTAAAGTTGTGGAATTTCAGCAGTTGTATTTGCCAATGTGCCTTCTTTCCACGATTGGTGGTTCAGTAAGAATGAAGGCCAAACAACGGGAAAACTTTTTCAAGTACTATTTTCCATGGGCTATCAGAGCTGGGATGAGCTGCACAGATATTATGTCCATATATTATGAAAAACATTTTGATGAGGATTTAGAACTCGTGCGAAAGAGATGGGGAATATTACCTGCTCCTGACTTGAAGAATTTAAGACCACCTTCGAAGTCACAGTAAATCAGTCGTATGTCTAAGCAATCAGTGGTTTTTACTATCACAAAAAACTGTAATTGCTAAGGCTACAGTGATTCTCTTGGTAGTCTATGTTAACTTACTATGATTTGTTTTGGTAGGATATTATAATCAATTTAATTTCTTTTCTTATGATTCAAGTTTCTGCCCTTGGTGGTTGTGCAGATAGATTTTCTGGGCTCAGGACTGACTGCAACTTTAATAATTATCGTATTGTTGGCGTTTCGGACTCTGCTAGAATAGTCCATCAGGACAAAGGATAGAAACCCTTGTTTTCTTAGTACTAAGAAACCGGCCTTTGACAATAGCTACCACCTTATGATATATACAATCCTACCACTGTTTCATTCATTTTATGATATATACAATCCTACCACTGTTTCATTCATTTTATAATTTATATAGTGAAAAGTGTAGATTAGGCTTTTAAATTTCATATTTATACTTGAAATTTGAGGGATGTACTACTGTTTCGAATTTATGTCAAAGGAAAATCCTTATTATGAGGATTTCCAAAGAAAAGTATTATAAAAGACCTGCGTAGGGTTTGATATATATATATAAAATTTCAAAACATTGTCGGCTTTCCAATTGAGAAAATCATTATCAAAACATCGTAGGGTTTTTATCTATCTATATCTATATAGATATAGATATATATATTTTTAATTTCAAAACATTGTCTGCTTTCCAATTGCCATGTTATTTTTAGTATCGATGAAAATCATAATTTTGCTGGCCTGTGACACAGTGATATTTGAAGTTCATATTTCTCAAACATGATTATTAGCTATTTATTTGCAAAAAATAACAAAGTAATCAACAAGAAAACATGACCTCACTTCTTTATATTGGTTTTTAGAATATTAATATATTATATTTTAATCACATACGTATTATAAAAGTGTTTTATTGAATGTTTAAAGGGGTTGGATTTAATGGTGGAAAGCGGGGAGTTTTTCATCATTGGGCAAGGTTCAATTCTAATGAGGGCTTAGCTTGGAGCCATTGGGACACTTGAGGTAGTGGTTGAACATGTGGTTACACCTAGAGAGATCCATATCAAATGGTCTAGTGACCCGTGCACACATAATAGTGGACCAAAGTTTACCCCCATGTTCTCCTTTATAAATCTCTAAAGAGTTGGATCCAATGGTGGGAAGTGAGGAGTTTTTGACCATTAGGCAAGGTTCAATTCCCATGAGAGCTTCCTTGGAGCCATGTGGGCACCTTGAGGTAGTGGTTGAATGTGTGGTTGCACCCATATTGATCATATTGACCCGTGCACACATATTAGTGGATCAAAGCTTACCCCCATGTTCTCCTTTATAAGTCTCTAAAGAGTTGGATTCAATGGTGGGAAGTGAGGAGTTTTTGACCATTAGGCAAGGTTCAATTCCCATGAGAGCTTCCTTGGAGCCATGTGGGCACCTTGAGGTAGTGGTTGAACGTGTCGTTGCACCCATATTGACCATATTAAATGGTTTCATGAACCATGCACAAATAAGTGCATCAAAGTCCACCCCCATGTCCTCTTTTTTGTAGTCAAAAAATCTTAGCTCGAGTTGTTTGGTGAACAATTCATTTCCTTAGTTGTACGGGTTCAAGTCTCCATAGACTTTGCAACTAGCGTTGCAACTAACTTGTTTGTGGCATATATGAAATAGTTGTGCCAATATTTATTGATTCTTAAAAAGTTCTCATTCTAGTAAAAAAATTGTTATGCTGAATGACTTTATATAATTTGAAGGCTGAAGGCTCATTTTTTATATGATGTCATGTCAAAACATAATGTTAAATGCAGTATGGTCAAAATAATAATCTATAAAATAGTTGAAAATTGAGAGTTTAATAATAATGTATTGGTAATGGTATTTATCAAAATAAAAAATTGATATCTTTTTAATCAATTTAAATTTTTTTAAGATTAATGTGGTTACTATTATGTGTGTTTCAATTTTTTTTTTTGACATATAACACTTCTATAGATTATAATATGAAGCATGGGATATGGTCTCACGTGTTAGCTTGATTAGTAAATATTTTTGTACTAAGTTCTTAGATGTCTTGGGCAAAAAACCTTATTGGACCTTTTGGGGTTACTAGTAGCCTATTCGTTAGTGGTCAATCCATCTTCCATCTGAAAATTTTGAAGAAGAGGGGAGAAATTTGTGAGGGTTACCACGATATCAAGACTCACATTCTTCACTTAAATGTGCGAGGGCAAGGTAAGATTATTTCCTTTGGAAAAATAAAAAAACATGACTATATATATATATATATATATAGAGAGAGAGAGAGAGAGAGAGAGAATGGGGGGTAATCAAACTAAAAAGTTGTTTAATAATGTTGTAGTGGACCTTGTTTGCATGAATTCATTCATGTGTATATATAGATAATCAAACTAAAAATGCGTTTATTAATGTTGTAGTGGACCTTGTTTGCATGAATTCATTCATTCATACTAATTGATACATGAATTTATTATATTCACACTCGTTAACATATTGGCTAGTTTTTTGAGTTTCCAATTTCTTACAAGTTTTTCTTTTTCAAGGTCATGTTTAGATGGTGTCTTATCAATGCCACACCATTTTTTGAATCTCCATTGCTTTATTGATGTGTTGTTAGTGATCTTAACCTTGTTTAAGTTTAGTAGTCGACATGTTCTTTTGCATACGCTAGTGTCAAGCATGTTGAGAATTCTATAGGCCAATGAATATGTTAATTCTCTTCAACTTAATAATTGTTTGTGTTACCTTTTTACTTATTAGCTTTGTTATGATTATAATGTGAGAAACATCAAACAACTACCAAAACAATAAAACAATAAGAACAGTGACACAGTATATAGGCTAAAAGCTAGGGCCAAAACCCCTCTTGTGGGGAAAACTCTTATATCTCCTCTTATAGATCGTTCAATTGATGAATACCAGGACCTTATGACTCAGACCAATACCCTCCAAGATCATGATCAACCACTTGAGATAATGTGAAAACCTTGTACTAGCCAAACCCAGTTAAATCTCTTCCAATTGCACCAACTCGGTCTCCTGCTGCAAGAACTTCGACCTCTTATTATAGATCTGAAATTTCGACTTCCTTGCAACTGCTGCTGCCACACACAGGAACTTCGATCTTCTTCCTAGAGCTTTCTTCCGTCCTTCGATTGCCTTTCCTTGTTACTTAGGGCTTGAGAGATACCCTTAGTAGCCTTTGCTTGCCTTCTTTCCTTCCTTCCTTCCAAGATCGAACTAGATGAAACCCTTGTGTTGAAACCCTAGCTTTCTCTAGCACGTGAGAGAGAGAGAGAACTAGCCCAAAACACTTCGTCCTTCTTCAACCTCTTCTTTGTCCTTCTTTTCGTCCTCTTCTTCGCATCGAATGAGAGATGAGTGAGTGTGCTTTTGGAGGACGAGTTCCTCTCCTTATATAGGCTTCTTCAAGGGGGTAGACGCGACTCTTTAATTAGGCCGACTTGATCTTCGAGGGTATTCCGACTCTTTAAAGACAAAAATAATTTTCCTTTACAAGTTACAATGTGCCCATTGGGGTCTTCAATATATGACAATGACTCTTTTGACTTATAGACGTAGGACAAACCCTTGAAGCACTCAATGGGTGCTTGATCTATAAAATAAAAGAACTTGAGGATGAAACCCATGCTCCAATAATAATTTCTTTTCATTTTATAATTTACAAAAAAATACATTTCATACTTATGAAGACCGAACCTAGTTACACTTTTTTCAACAAAGCATGCAAGAGTCAGCACAAGTTTCAATTAGAAAACCTGCTTAATTAACCTTAGTTATTGAATAAGTTGTATTTTATAATTTTCTGAAGTTTAACTTTGGGAAAGTGCATTAACTAAAGTTAATTAATTATTTTTGGCTATTAAGCTAGGAAAGCCTTAGAAAACGTAAGTTGATTAGGTTAGTGACTTAGGCTTAATCTCAATTGTTGATTTCTAGTGAGGTGAGATCTATTTTCAATCGTTAATCACTTTAGAGATTAGGGTTAGGGGTTTAGTTCAATAAAGAACTATAAAATGCAGTTTAAGGAGAGAAGAAGACACATATTTGAGAAAAAGCATTTTTTTAGTGAGTGAGAGAGCACAAAGGTGAACAAGGAGTTTTTCTTAAGTATTTAGACATATGCCAAGGGAAAAATTTGCAATAGTGTTCTAATAGAGGAAAATTCCATATAAGAGGAAATCGAAGAAGGGTTTGGTGGTGGAGTTTCTAGCTAGTGAGGAGGTCGAGTTAGTAGTAGTTGTATGACCAAACCTATGTCACAAGGTTTATCGAACTTCAACTTTGAGGTTCGAAGTTTGGCAGACTTCAAAATTTTTTTGAGGTTCGACGAACCTCATCAAACCTCATGGCCCTTAACCAAGTCCATAGATCACAACTCATCACCTCATGTCACAACTCAAGCTTGTGATCTATCCTTGCATTTTCCATGTTTGTGATATCATTTTTTTTTTTTTTTTTTTTTTTTTTTTTTTTTTTTTTTTTTTATTTTTTATTTTTATTTTTATTTTATTTTATTTTATTTTATTGATGTTGATTTCTTACAATTGTATCCCATATTTCATTTTCAAGTTAATATATCTCTACATATAGAAAATGTATATAGATGAACCTAATGGTGAGCCTTATCCGAACACCATCAAAAAATTTGAACTTGAACTAAACCTAATCATTGTCGAACTCGAATTTGAACCTTAACCATGTGACATTGGACCAAACTAGTTAGGCCCACGATCATATAAAATGTTTTCTCAGTGGTCATATAGGTTGAGCCATATAGTTGCATGGTGTCATATAGGTTGAATCTCTTCAACCACGTGTGAGGGTTTGAAGGAGGTTTTCTTTGTTAGTCATACAAGGAATTTCCATGTTTTAACTTGTGTTAAATTTTTGTTGTGAGTTATAAATTTCCGTCTGATTAATGAAGTGATGTTAAGTTGAAGGGTAAATTTCTATGTGAGAGAATTATTTCGTGTTTGCTTTTGCCAAAACTTTGTGTTAAAATTCTAGTGTATTTCTTATTCAGTAGATTCATATTTAGCTTCCTCGCTAAATAATATACTAGGAATATTAAATTAGATTTGGAATTAAGAGTTTAACATGGTATCAGAGCTTTAAACTTTGAAGAGGAAATCATAATTCTCACAATTTTTACAATAGATCTAGAATTCTAGCAATAGTTTTTCTTCAATAAATTTCTTATTTGAAGATGGCAATAACGTGTTCAAGGTCTGAGAAAATGTTGGAGGGTACCTCTAACTTCATCCCTTGGAAGGGGAGGGTTATATTATTCTTGAAGGAAAATGGGTTGTAGGATTTTGTAAATACCATAGTGACCCAACAACTAACCTAGTAGAGTTGGTCATGAATTAACAGAAGGGTGTGAAGGCCATGAGGATCATCTTAGATGCGGTGAAGGATCACTTGTTTCCCTACCCATTTGAGAAGACGATAGCAAGGGAAATGTTTGTGGCCCTGACAAATATTTTTAAGAGCAACACTTAAAACAAGAAGATGGTGTTTAAGGGACAAACTAAGAACGTTAAGATTACCAAATGTAATGACTAGTCATCTCACCAAGATCTCTCATATACATGATTAGTTGGCAGTAGGTGGGGAGATCGTGTTAGACAAAGATGGTGATTCACCAAACCACATGCCCCATTCATCAAGGGTATTGTTGCACGGGAGACACTTTCCAAGTTTGACAGGAAATGGGATGGTTTCATTCAAGCGATATTTGGGAGGAATCTTTAGCTAGCTAGCAGAAGGGTGATGATGAGAACCTGGCTCTTTCCAATCTAGAATGTAAGGGAAAAGGGAAGGGTTTAACCAAGAACAATTTAGGTGGAGAAATGACTTCATAGTCTGGAAATAAGAAGGATATGAGTAAGGTAAAATGTTTTTCTTTCCACAAGAGTAGGTACTATACTTGATAATGTCCTAAATGGAAGAAGGGGAAGGAAAAGACTCAGCAAGTAGCAACATTTTCAGATTCTCATGTTAAGGTGTTTGCTACAAAGTTTGAGGAGGAGTTCTTGTTAGTATCTTATCCTTTCGGTAGAATTTCAATTGGTGCTTGTTTTGTGGATAGTGGAGCTTTTTGTCACAGATGGAAGCATGAGTTGTTTACCAGTTTATTAGAGAGGACTTAGATATACATGTGGATCTTGACAGTAATGCCAAGTATGGTGTAGAGGAAGGTGGGATTGTCTTGTTCTAGTTGGAATCAAGAGTTTCTTTGGAGGTAAAGGATGTGCTATTTATTCTAGGGCTTAGGAAGAACCTGCTCTCAGTCTTAGCCATGGAGGATAGGGAATATGCCATCAATTTCTGGGAAAGGCAAGTTCTGATTCCATCAAGTGGAGCTAGCCTTGACTTAGGATGAGTTATTGGAGGCAAAGATGTAATCTATACAAGTTAAAGGCTCAACCAACATAAGCCTTAGTTTTGATAGTGAAAACCTATGTGAGCTTTGACACATGAGGATGGGCCACTTGTATGATAGGGCATTTCCCATGTTGGGGGTGTTACACATCATTTTGTCGCATTAGGCAAATGACCATCAATTTGGATCTCTCGCTATCCACACGTGTTCTAGAGCATTACCCTATAGAGATTGAAACTAAATCATCCCAAAGAAGGTGGAATGTCTAGATCCTATGGTACAAAACCCTGATTTTGTCTATGTTCATAGTTTCCAAGTCATTTTCTGCGCATACGTAGGGAAGACCATTATTATCTGCGCAAAAGTACACACTGTCTTCCACTATCACCCACGCACATGACTTGAAGTACATAAAAATAAAAAGTTAAGCCTAGAAGCATTGTTGGTAGCATCTAAGCTAACCAACAAGCTTCGAATGAGTGCCTATTCAGTGCTGATCCCTCCAATCATGGAGTAACTCCCCTTCCTTTGTGGTACCTCTATCCCACTAATAGTGGATCTCATCCCTTGGAGAATGGATCCATAACTTCTTTCTTGGCCTATAAATCCATTACAGGTATAGAGTTTGAGGGAGGATGTTGGAAGTAGGTTTATGCTATTAAGATTAGGTTGGAAGGCTTTTCTTGCAAGGGAGAGGGTTGGAGATTGCAGAAAGGGCTTGCTACATCAAGGTTACATGGTTGTAAGGCTTTTCTCCAGTTTTATGAATATAAACAATTGTTCTTTCTCAGTTAAATCTCTATTGATCTGATTTGTAGGATCCTTTGATCACCTACATGAGTTTTGGCTGCATAATTGATCAGTTTGCATTCTATAATTTCTTAATTAGTTCATTATCTCTTTGATCATATCCTGTATGCTTTGATCTCTTGTTTTTTCTCCGTCTTTGTAGATCTCTTTCAGAGCATTGCAGAGCAGCTGTTCAGAGCGACAAGAGGACATTTGGAGCATCAAAGAGCGAGTGATCGAAAGCTTTTAGGGATTTCATCAATCAATTCACTAAACCGGTAAGAGGCTTCTTTCATTTTATTTCTTTCAAACGATCAAAACTTAGAGAAAGGTAGGAATTATTGTGTGTTTCTTACTAGGGTTCTTAGAAGCCTAGGGAGATCGCTCTTGTCCGCAAGAGGGATTTGTCCTCATAACAAATTGGCGACTCCACTGGGGATTCGTTTCAATCTCTGTCTTTTCCCTTATTTGATTTTTTCAATCTCCTGCACAAGCCTTACTTGAGTGTTTTGGAAGTTTGAAAATTTGGATTTGGGGTTGGATTTGGTTTTTTTCTTTTTTCTTTTTTTTTCTTGAATTTCCCTGATGTGCACATTTTTACTTTAGGTACACTTTATAGATCTACACACTTAACCTTTAGCAATAGAGCACATGCACACTGGTTTACTCCAAAGGTTGCGCACATGCCTGGAACTTTTGAAAAACTCAGCTTTATCCTCTTGAAATCCAAATTTTTGGTTTTTTCTTGTTGTTTTACACTTGTTTATGCCTCCAATCAGTCTCTGTGTGTTTGATTGGGTGTTGTGAAGGATTTTTCTTGAGATCGTGTCATTTTCAAGGATTCAAAGGTAGGGTTTCTTAAGAATTCGAGTTTTGATGAGATGTGCTTCTTGTGCTGCATTGGAAACTGAAGTCATTTTTATTCCAGCGCTGAAGTATAATCATAATTACACTTCAAGCGTTAATTTTATAACATTCATTCAAGCATTTTCATTTTAAGGATTTCATTGGGTATTTTGAATTCAATTTCCTTTGATCATTGCTCAAAGATTTGTCTCAGTTTCCTTAGCAATAGAGCACATGCACACTGGTTTACTCCAGAGGCCGCGCACATGCCTGGAACTTTTGAAAAACTCAGTTTTATCCTCTTGAAATCCAAAATTTTGGTTTTTTCTTGTTGTTTTACACTTGTTTATGCCTCCAATCAATCTCTGTGTGTTTGATTGGGTGTTGTGAAGGATTTTTCTTGAGATGTTGTCATTTTCAAGGATTCAAAGGTAGGGTTTCTCAAGAATTCGAGTTTTGATGAGATGTGCTTCTTGTGCTGCATTGAAAATTGAAGTCATTTTTATTCCACCACTGAAGTATAATCATAATTACACTTCAAGCGTTAATTTCATAACATTCATTCAAACATTTTCATTTTAAGGATTTCATTGGGTGTTTTGAATTCGATTTCCTTTGATCATTGCTCAAAGATTTGTCTTAGTTTCTTAACAATTTTTGCATGTTTTTGCTTTCATTTTTGCAAAAAAATTTCCCCCTCAGTGGCTGGAGGTGCTGGATTGTGTCCCAGTGTAAATTGTCTGAGTGTTATTATTTTTGATCTTTGGAATTTTCCCCTGATTTCCTTTACTTACACTTGATTGGTTCTTTAGTTGTATTAGTGAAGGGAAATATGCTTGTTGTTCTTTCACTGATTTGGAATCATCTTGTGTTTGTTTTGAAGAATTATCTTGCATAGATTACATTTGCATGGTTAGAATTTTCATTTTTTGAACGAAAATTGTGCATATATTACATTTTCATAGTGTTAACAAAATTTTTGCATAGATTACATTTGCATAGTTTTCAAGTAAATTGTGAATAGCTTACATTGTGTTTGCAATTTAGAGCTTTGAAAAATTAGAAGTGGTACATTCTGGAGTTTATATTTTAAAGAAGAGCCTCTTTACTTCAGCTAGAATTCATCGAAATGAAGAGATTACAAATTTCATATTTGATGCATTAGAGTTTTGAGTCAAGTCATAACACCTTCAGTTTCACGTCCATTTACCGTTTGAGTAAATAACATCTTAATAACACAACGCTAATAAAATTCATCTAGATTTTTTTATTGTTTTTAGGATTTTTTTCCATCTACAATAGATTATGTTGTAGGGTTTTGGAACAGGAAAGTGAGTAAACTTTCCAAAGCTACAAACAAACACTAGAATCTTGCGATAGGGAGATAAATCTAGTTATTTTAGTTTTGCTCTGGGAAGCTCCCCTTACAAAGGAGTCAAGCACAAGATCATATTAGACCTGGTGAAGTGATCGTACCCACTTCATTGGCTATCAAACAGTGATTTACACATATTACAATGGTGCCCAAAGGTACTTGGGGTTACTTGAAAGTAAACTTCCAATTAACCATGTTGAGGAGATTTCAGGGGGATTGAGCTTTGTTACTCCACCCTTGCATGTACGTCCAATCTGTGACTGTCCCCCCAGGTAGAATTGTTGTAGTTGGTAACCTTAGTGACCATAATCCTAGGGCTATTACTCGAGTTGACGACAGAGTGAAGGTCCTACTGTACCTGGAACATACGTTGACTAGACTCATTTGGACTTTTTGGAGGGTAATCTTCGCTCAAGTTGGCATAAGTGAAGTTACTTGCACCAAATTGTTTCATTAAGAAGGTTGTGAGGGTAACTAGTTCTACTTGCTCATATCTACAACCACTTTTCACTTTAATTTCTATGACGTTGGATTTCATTACCAATTAGTGATTTTACTATGAAAAGTTTGTTTGCATGGTTGAAATCCTTAGATTTTTTAGCATGTGTTAATTGTTTGTTTTTTACTTTTAGTGAATTTAGGTGCTGATTGTGAATTTTCAATTATTAATATTGATAGTAAATTTATATACATTGAATCTAATGGAAACAATACTGGAGGTTACCGATAAAGACCTTCCTTTTAACGAGAACCCTAATCCTTTCCCTAATTTTGCAAATGTCGACCCTCCTTATATGACTACATTGTCACTTCCCGGATTCACGATAGGTTTACCTGTATGGCTGTTCTCAACTTCTTTAATTCCAAATACTCCACTTGTACCTGCTAAATCGAGTTTTTCACCTCAACCAAGTTCACCATTTCAACATCACCAACCCACTGTTGACCCTTTACCTTCTTCACCCAACATGTCCTCCCTTTCTTCTTCTTCACTTGGTAAAAGCTTTGATGCTAGTAACCAAGTGACTAAGGAGAAGGAGAAAGGGAAGAAGAAGAAGAAGCAAGATAAGAAATAAGTCAACCAACCAAACATGGCTGTAAGTATTGGTAATGTTGAGGAAACTTCCACAATGCATTATAAGCCAAAATACCCTTGCAAGCTTTGTAAGGGTGACCACTTCCTTATCAATTGCCTTGGGATTCCTAAGGTCTTGGAAGTATGGTCCAATAATTCTTATAAACTTACCCAGGGAAAAAGATTAAGGTCAGGTTTCCTTGTAGGTTATGCAAAGGGATTCATCATAGTCACCTTTGCCCTCACATGGATGAAGCCTAAAAATTGTTTGAAAAATTCACTGTTTCATAACAACAAATTCCAACTCATTACCGTAAACTTTCTCTCCATCTACTGTCAGTTGACGAAGTGATTGATCTAAATCCAAGTACAATCAATCCCACACTTTCGTTGGAAGGTGAAACATGTATCACTCACATTGATGGACTATTTGTTGATCAAGTGGTCAAATTGATTCCATCTTCGGTCGATCCCACTCTCCCTTTAGAGAGTGAACTTCATACCACTCAGGTTCTTCATGCTACCTCATATTCTTTTACACATGGGGGCATTTCATCAATTGTTTCGAACCCCATCCAAGTAACGTGACTATTTCTTTTGATTGGAGTAGAATGACAAAACCTTGTCTTCCTTCTTCCACCCTTTCCAAATTATTGTGAACGCTTATGGTAAGAATGTGTGATGCACGAATATAGATGAAGGTGCTTCTGTCAATGTTTTATCCTCATTTGCTTGGCAAGCTTTGGGTTCCCCTCAGCTTGTCCCTGTTACACAAAATCTGTTAGCTTTTAACATAATCGTTAGTGAACCTTTAGGAATCCTTTCTAAGTTACCTATTATCTTGGAAGGTAAAGCTGTCTGTATTGATCTTATGGTAGTCCAAGGTCCCTTAGATTTCAATTTTCTCCTTGGGTGATGCTATGTCTATGCCATGAAAGCTATCGTATCGACACTCTTTCGCGTGATGCCCTTCCCTCATAATGGAAACATTGTGATGGTTGATCAACTTTCATACGTTGATCTTGCTTCGACTACTAGTCATTTGACACCCCTGAATGTTCCTTATATGGAAGTGGTACCTACCTTGCCATAGGTTAATTATATGGAAACCTGCCCCATGTTTTCAGTTACCGATGCAAGCGAGCCTCTCATTGTTTCCTAAACTTCTTTTGACTTAGATCCGGTAACTGACATGGTCAAAACTTCAATGGGGTCATTTGAATATAATTTTCTTATCCCTATTGATCCCCTTGACATGTGTTCCTTCTAGAGAATTGTTCTTCCATCTGATGAAGACCTTTTGGAAGCCATGATCAAGGGGTGTCTCTTGACATGTGTTTCTTCCATTTGGAAGCCATGAACTAGTTCTTAGGAACATATTTCTTTTCCTGTTTCAATCTCATTAAAAAATGAAACAACACCCTTGAGGATAGTTCTTTTATTATGTCAACCTCGTTAAAAAATGAAATAGGTCTCTTGAGGATAATTCCTTTTTTGTGTCAACCTCATTAAAAAATGAAACAAATCCTTATGAGGATAATTCTTTTATTGTGTCAACCTTATTAAAAAATGAAATAGGTTCTTCAAGTATCGTTCTTTTAGTATGTCAACCTCGTTAAAAAATGAAACGGGTCATTGTGAGCATAATTCTTTTCCTGTGTTAAGCTCGTTAAAAAAATAAACAAATCCTCCCTTATTTGAGTTGAGTCTTTAACTAGATCTCATAAATGTTAAGTCGAGTCTTTTATCTGATATTGTAAATTCTACTTAGGTGAATGAAATGAATTTTGGGTGGCATGTGCCCTTGTAGTAATTTTGTTGGGGGCATAAAAACTTATCTCAAGCACAATTTTCTTTGTTTCAAGCTTGTGTAAAAATGAAACCACTTTCAAGCACAATTTTCTTTCTTTCAAGCTTGTGTAAAAAGGAAACTACTTTCAAGCATAGTTTTTCTTTGTTTCAAGCTTGTATAAAATGAAACCTTCCTTGAGTGAATTTCGGTTATTGTTTTCAAGACTCATTAAAATCATGAAAATCTCGAGCATATTTTGCTATCTTTTCATGCTCGCAAAACGTAACGTACATGAAAATGTCGATTTCTTTCCATATTTTCTTGCTTGTTAATTAAATTGGAAGTCGGTGGTATGAGTAAATTTTTATCATTTTTTTTGGACTTGTTAAAACTTATCAAAAAGGGAAACCATGGAGTTTTCTTTACGCCCTTTTCAGAAAAAATGAAAAGATCATCGAGTACTTGATTGTTCGAACTCGTAAAAGTAATTGAACAACCGTCCTATCGGTATAAGTTTACCCCTTTCACGGACTGAACTAGACTATTAAAAAATAATGTATACGTTGATCAATCGTGGTCAATAAAGTTCTCTCTTGCATTATTTTATCCTTTTTCGGGCTTGAGGGACTAAATTTACGAAAAAGAACTTTGTGGAATTTACTTACGTTTTTCTTCTGACTCCCTGAAACTGAAAAATAACTTTCTGCAAAATTTTACAGTAAAAGAATTGAATGAGTTTTCTTTTCATGTCTTTTTCAAACTCTTTAAACATGAAAACGACATCGAGTTATCCCTTTAAACATGAAAATCACATAAAAAATCATTTGTCGGGATTTCGAACCAACTAGTGTGGTTCATCGTCAGGACAAGTTGAATATTATTATTGGGTGAATATTTTGTATCATAATACATTGTTACAAATCAACTCAAATTTATTTTATAAAACAATTAGGTATGGAGGTTAGCCCACCTTATTTTATGGGAGAGGGTTAAAAATTAAATTTAACCCTTGCAATTAGGAGTTACAACCGCCCTAATTTTCAAGAATAGGTAATTATGATAGCTATTTCTCCCTACTCATTTGGGGTAAAAACTGTTTTTTGTTTTGTTTTTGTTTTCACCTATCTTTCATGGCATTGGGATTAATTTCAAGAAAATGGCCCTCATTTTTTGGAACAAATGGTTATACAAGAATAATTCATTTTTATTTAAAAATTCAAGTCTCTTATTGTCATGTCTATTTAAAGATTGAATAGTGCTTTGCCATCTTCCAAGTTTGCATCTGTTCAGTCATAATCATATACGAGGGTTGTTCGCAAAGTTGTAGAATTTGAAATAAGAAGTCAAGATTGAGAATAGTGGTACAAGGTTGTTCTCAAAGTAGTGAAATTTGAATTAATAAGTCAAGAATCAACTTACAATGGGACATGGTTGTTCGCAAAGTAGTGAAATTTGAATTAATAAGTCAAGAATCAATGTACAGTGGTACATGTAAGTCTGTGTTTTAATGGATTTTTGGTATATATAATTATTACTTTTATGATACATCCTTGTCATTTTCAAATATTATTTAGATAATAGATTTTTTGAATTTTCAATCCCGTTAAAATAATTGATATTTGATTCTTGTTTTTTAGCTTGCACCCATCATTAAGTCAACATATGTGAAAAAATTAAAAATCTCTATTCCAAAAAAGTAATCCATTATGTTCCAAAATCAATACAACCCAAATTCCATCGTTTATTTTGTTACTTACCCTTTACCTTCAATGTACACTCTATGTAAATTATGTTTCTACGAAGAAATGATATTTGAATACCAAGGCGTTGACAGTTTGAAAAACTCTACTAAAAGACCTTTGCTAGAAGACACCCTATTAAAAATCAAATTTCGCTAAAATTGTTTAAAGGTGCTCACTATTTGAAAAATTCAGCTGGAACACAATTGAATGGATGTATGAAGACATCTTATTAAAAAACAAAAAACCAGATATATTTAAAATATATGTATTATCAAAAAGGACTATCATCCAAACTTTCAAGATTGAAACGAAAAATGTTACTTTAAAACGAGAATTTAAGAAAATGAATAATAAATTTGAAACTATTTACTTCAAATAAATTTCATTAGCAAGAGAATAATAAATTTATGTATTATCAAAAAGGACTATCATCCAAACTTTCAAGATTGAAACGAAAAATGTTACTTTAAAACGAGAATTTAAGAAAATGAATAATAAATTTGAAACTATTTACTTCAAATAAATTTCATTAGCAAGAGAATAATAAATTTGAAACTATTTACTTCAAATAAATTTCATTAGCAAGATGAAGACGAAGACAGAGGAGATATTTTGAGTGATTTTATATGGATAGATGTAGTGCAATTGTTATTTGCTCGGTGCTCGTAGACATCAATAATCATTGAAATCCTATTCATATATATGGTAGCCATAAAGAGGAGAGAGATTTAACATTTTAAAGACATTAAAAAAAAATGAAGACATTAA